>JAVTVY010041367.1:0-17849 GCA_036873755.1 Hanleya hanleyi | reverse complement strand
ACTGTCATAGCAATCTTTGTGAAGACAACCATTTGTCATAGCAAACCATGTCAAGGCAACCATTGTCATAGCAAACCATGTCAAGGCAACCATTGTCATAGCAAACCATGTCAAGGCAACCATTATCAAGTGAGCGAAGACAAGGCAACCACTGTCATAGCAATCTTTGTGAAGACAACCATTTGTCATAGCAAACCATGTCAAGGCAACTATTGTCATAGCAAACCATGTCAAGGCAACCATTGTCAAGAGAGCGAGGACAAGGCAACCACTGTCATAGCAATCTTTATCAAGACAACCATTGCCATAGCAAACCATGTCAAGGCAACCATTGTCAAGAGAGCGAAGACAAGGCAACCACTGTCATAGCAATCTTTATCAAGACAACCATTGCCATAGCAAACCATGTCAAGGCAACTATTGTCGAGAGCGAAGACAAGGCAACCACTGTCACAGCAATCTTTATCAAGACAACCATTGCCATAGCAAACCATGTCAAGGCAACCATTGTCAAGAGAGCGAAGACAAGGCAACCACTGTCATAGCAATCTTTGTGAAGACAACCATTGCCATAGCAAACCATGTCAAGGCAACCATTGTCCTAGCAATCTTTATCAAGACAACCATTGTCATAGCAATCTTTATCAAGACAACCATTGTCACAGCAAACCATGTCAAGGCAACCATTGTCATAGCAAACCATGTCAAGGCAACCATTGTCATAGCAAACCATGTCAAGGCAACCATTGTCATAGCAAACCATGTCACGGCAACTATTGTCGAGAGCGAAGACAAGGCAACCACTGTCACAGCAATCTTTATCAAGACAACCATTGCCATAGCAAACCATGTCAAGGCAACCATTGTCAAGAGAGCGAAGACAAGGCAACCACTGTCCTAGCAATCTTTATCAAGACAACCATTGTCATAGCAATCTTTATCAAGACAACCATTGTCACAGCAAACCATGTCAAGGCAACAAGTGATAGCAAACCATGTCACGGCAACCATTGTCATAGCAAACCATGTCATCGCAACCATTGTCATAGCAAACCATGCCAAGGCAACCATTGCCATAGCAAACCATGTCAAGGCAACCATTGTCATAGCAAACCATGTCAAGGCAACCATTGTCATAGCAAACCATGTCAAGGCAACCATTGCCATAGCAAACCATGTCAAGACAACCATTGTCATAGCAAACCACGTCAAGGCAACCATTGCCATAGCAAACCATGTCAAGGCAACCATTGCCATAGCAAACCATGTCAAGGCAACCATTGTCATAGCAAACCATGTCAAGGCAACCATTGTCATAGCAAACCATGTCAAGGCAACCATTGCCATAGCAAACCATGTCAAGGCAACCATTCTCATAGCAAACCATGTCAAGGCAACCATTGCCATAGCAAACCATGTCAAGGCAACCATTGTCATAGCAATCTTTGTGAAGACAACCAGTTGTCATGACAATCAATGTCAACGCAGCCATTTTCCAAAATGCACATAACCTAACTGTAAAATGTTGCAATGCAATTTGTAACATGTGATATAGCCCTTTCCGGAAAGTGTCTAATCTCCCCCTGAATAACTGCAGCTATTCAAGATTAAAGGTATTAGAAGCTGCTTCCGGGAAGAAGTCGCCTCGGTTTCACTTTTCTTCAAAGGCACTCACAAATATTTTGAATAATAAATTGATCAACTATTCAAGAAGTTACATTTGCTTGAAAAACTATTTTGTTTTTATCTTCTGTATGAATCAATGGATCTTGTATACGTGTAAATTATTAAGATAATTTTCTTGTAAAATGGACTATTTCATTACATAAACTAATTGTGAGGGCCTTTGGTACATACCGGAAGTTCTCTGTCCCAATATACGCCCCTGGTAGAACAAGGGAGATAGAACACTTTCCGAATTGGGCTATACTAAAATGCATCATTTTCCCTTGGGAATAAACATAACTTCGTGCAAAATGTTGCAAAAAAAATGTTTGAAAAATCATACCCAACACCCTGATGGCGAGTTTGGGAGATCACAAATTGTGATAGTGGAGAAAGTTAAAAACAAACCGAAAAGGGGAAGGTGAGTCAAAGATGAAATATAGTCACAAATGTCCACACATTATACACTATCTGATTTTTGTCTCCATCCACAACTTCCGAAATTTGAGTTCACACAATGAAATTTCAGCCTCTGAACAATTGCGGGAGTCGATCACATGCAGACGGATTCAAGGTGGACGAAGGAGTCCTCCCTGACCCACTTTTCCTGCTACCGGTGCAAAACTAGAATGATGAATTCCTTTGTTACAAAAATATAACACCCCGAACCGATATTATAATTAGGTTTAACATTGGGTTTGGCTTGAGATGTCATGTTTTGTTACAAGGGATATTAATTCCAGTAAATGCCAGCAGAATTCCCCCGGAGGCATACTAAATGCGTTAGTCATCCAGTTTCCTAGGTGAAACAGTCTGACTCAAACAGATCCACACTAGCCAAAGGGGATCTGAACCTTTTCATAACTGGAGGTTCTTTCTGTTGTATTTGGCACCTATATAAATGTCTATACAACCAGGCACATATCTACACAACCAGGCGCCTACATAGATATTGCATCTTCCTTTTATCAAGAGCATTTCCCATTTCGAACTTCCTTTTATATATCTGGCCCCAGCAATGTTCAATGTTCAAAGAACTTATAAATAGACACGAGACGTCAATGACCTCAAAAATATTTGAAATTCGCAATTGGGTCATACAAGAGTGTTATTAATTGGCTGACCTTTTTTGTGGGCACAGGGTGCGAAATAGCCCTTTGCCCGGTTGCCCGGGGCAACCTAAATTTCCTTTGGGCAACCAAATTCTGTCCAAATTGCAATGCATTTGGATGTGTAGGTTGCCCGTGCTTGCTGATGGGCAACTAGAATTTGTTTGTCTATTTCATACCCTGGGGCACCATATTAGGAGGAATGACGCCGCTAATTGGCGATGATGAACATTTACTCTACTCACAATCGACGTGTATGTTCTGATTGGTTCGTCTCTCATTCCTAGGTGAAATTTACAACTCGGATTTTGAACACTCAAGGGGATCAGATAAATCAAGGCAGGTTCGAAGTGGGAACGTAGAAATTGGCTGGATAAAATCACGGAGGAGAAACAACTATCCCTACTTCCGGGATTTTGACGAAATTTGCCATGCTTGCGGGTACAGCAACTTTATCTTCCGGGTAAAATGGCCGATTCTAACAGACGGAGGTCAATCTTCCGACAATTCAGACAAACCGTCTAAGCAAGTAGTAGATATAAAGCTACCAGTTGGTGATGGAGATTCTTATGAACCTACAGAGGCTAAGAACGAGCTGTATTGTTGTCTGGATGTTTCTCTATAATCTTCACAAAACAAGCAGTCAATTGTGCAAGCGAACATTTGTCAAAACCACGAGAGTTAATTCCACGCCAATTTGTCTTCAATCTTCGGTTATATGACGGATCGTCCACTGTATAGCAGGGTAGACCCATTGGTGCTTGAATTATATGCTACCGAACGTTTTTTCGATTTACATTTCACTAATCTGCGCTTTTGGTGATATTATTCAGTCTTCCGGGTGCACTTACTCATGCTTCCGGGTAATACATTTGAAATATAATATACAAGGGAGTGCACTTTCTACCTAGAAAGTTAAAAGATTATACAAACGATAACCCTACCGGGCCTGGGGGCATTATGCCTCCCCCTACCAAACTTTGTACTCTATCTCCGGAAAGACAAAAAACTGAGAGCTGAAACTCCGTGACTTTGCTTATCATACTGGGGTCTTTTGGGGCCTATTTGCATAATCAACTGAGCAGAGAATCATGGGTAAATCCGAAATTGCGGCCATGTGGGAACCAGAAAAGTGATATTTTCGTCTTATTTCCACAAAATTCTTGCTTTTCTGCATGGAAAAGTGAACAAAACTATTTTATTTCATATCAGATTATTATTTACTAATTTATCAGGCCGTTTGTACGAGGAAATCAAAAGAATAAAGAAATCGAAAAATCCGACCTGAGAATGGACAAAGAAAAATATCCTTTTTTTATAATGACAACACAGGTGAGCTGGTGTTAGAAATTTGGATTTCTTTCACATTTCTTCTGAGGTTATGGGCAATATTACTGGATATTCATTCATGGGAAATAACAGTCGTCATTTCAGTCGTTCAGTTACATATCAGAACGCCTTGGAAAAACACCTTCAAGCTCACAATGGAAACTTCAGGTTTATTCTAGATGGTTCACGGTACTAAGTGATTGAATCAAGTGTTTAATTCATAGCACGTGCGATATATTAAATAACGTAACTGTTCAAGTCGTTTTCCCACTTCACGCTGTAAACTGATGTGTGTCCGCTTTATTTCACAATCTGATTGAACTGAAAGGACTGACGCCAAGACATTGTGACGTCACATGAACAACGTAACTTTAGCGACGTCCGATTTGATTACAATTTTTCTCAATTATTATTTTATTTATGATGTCACCTTTCAGCGTTTAGTTCCAGACGTTTAGGCTAGAGAGAAACGGCCAAGTAAAAAATTAAGTTCAAACGTTTTTTTAGACCCTAAATTAGATCCTCGCGGACTTGTGCCCGATTGAGTTGGCGGTTCATGGTAGTCAGTTGCGAACCATTACAGTTTGAAATCCAGGAAGCGGAAATGTATATGTATATTGACGAGTGTTATTTCCCGTGAATGAATATCCATTAATATTGCCCATAAGGCCGCTGTTAATTAATGGTTCGTTTCCCGTAACCCGCCCGCATCAGTATTTTTGCAAGCAATAATTACGCATTGTATTAATTATTGGTACTGATCCCTAAACAAAAATGCCTATAATGAGTTCTGATTTCGCGAAGCAGCGCTCTCCAGTGATTAAATTGCTCGTAAAATACCGAGATTGTCGTAACAAGTTTCGTAAAGCCGTCTCTTTGTACCATGCCTTCGAAGGGCACTGCAGCGCCACCTGTTGTGCAGTTCAAGGGATTCCCCATAAACTGACCAATGAAACGGCAAACTTTCTTGGGAATCCTCTAGCTACGTCATTATGTTTTCCAGTCGGAGCTCCGGAAGGAAATTCTGTGGTCTCAATTCCGTCGTTTGTCTGATCGCAAAAACAGTAAATAACAACAAACTGAACATCCACAATGTAATCTAACGAAATATGCATTGAGAAGTGAAGAAGTATAACTATTCGTCTGCAAACTAGATATCGATTTGCACGCGGAGTTCTCAAATCAAACGGAAGTATGTTCATCATACACCCCTTTCGTTCCTCGTACACCGCGCAATGAATTTAGAAATGTCCGCATGGTTGATCGCATTCATCCTGGTTTTGATCAAAATGATTTTGGCCAACGGAGCCACGATAGCTTCAACAAACGGTCAGTTGTATGTTAAATTCACAACTTTCCTATTCTCTGAAAGACGACCGCCAGCTCTGTCATCGAGCGTTTTCTTTCCAAGGCAGATTTGAAACTTCCGTCGATTATTTATATGGGCGCTTGTAATCAGCAAATAAATTCTATAAATCACTCAGTGCCATGGATCAAGAATCCACAGTGGCGGACTTGGAGAGAAGAAAGACTTCTCTTCCAAGTCTTTACTGACTCCGAAAATCAGAAGAAGGCATCGTGATTAGACCAAAGCTGTTGTTGTTGTTGTTGTTGACCAGTGACTTGCTTAGAACAGCTGTATAGTAAAATTTATGAATCCTAAAAAATTAGGATTAATATTATTACTATTTATGGTTGCTTTGGTGAAGGCTGATTTAATATTGTTAGCCAGTACTAATCTGATGGAAACCAGTTCTAAATTAGCTCCATATATGACACCTCACATAATGTATTTTATGTCAAAGAGTCATGTCTAGGGATTGTGATCTGTGATTTCTTGTTAATGGTTATTATGTATGCATTATTCATTTAATTAGCAGGTCACTGTTCCTCTAGCAGAGGTTTTGTTTGATAAATCTAGTCCAGTAAAAGGTTTTATATTTTCAAATTTTGCATCCCAAGTTTTGTTTTAGTGTTTTATTTTTTTTTCTCGCTAGGTAATAATTAATAATTAATAATTATCGCCCTCATCATGTCTATTTTCAAAAGCAAGGTTACGAGAAACAAAGAATTAATTAACAACGGCCTAACCTCACAGGACATGTGAAAGAAATCCAAATTGCTAACACCACCTCGTCGGTGTTGCGAAAATAGCCCCACCGGCTGACCACCGGATGCATAGTGGTAAGACGATTCTTTGCAATCAGTGCGAGAAGATGTTCTCCATCGACATGTTCAGCGTACCCATAGTGGACCAGTCCAGTGCAAAATTTGTTTGAAGATGTACTCTTCCTTCCCATCACACCCTGGAAAAACACCTTCAAGCCCACAGTGGAAACTTCACGGTACTAGATGATTGAATCAAAATTAAGTTCAAGACATTTTTAGACCCTAAATTATGCCAGCCGGTGGTCAGCCGGTGGGGCTATTTTCGCAATACCGACGAGGTGGTATTATATATCAATTTGGATTTCTTTCACATGTCCTGTGAGGTTATGGGCAATATTAATGGATATTCATTCACGGGAAATAACACTCGTCATTTCAATCGGCTGGCGATGGTCGGATGTAGGGGGTCTTTATATATGCTTTAACCTTCTACCTTCTCCTATTTACCTGTTACGTTTTTCTGCATCAAACCGCCAACTCAACCGGACACAAGTCCGCGAGGACCTAATTTAGGGTCTAAAAACGCTTTTTTTTGACTTGGCCGTTTCCCTCTAGCCTAAACGTCTGGAACTAAACGCTGAAAGGTGACATCATAAATAAAATAATAATTGAAAAAATTTGTAATCAAATCGGACGTCGCTAAAGTTACGTTGTTCATGTGACGTCACAATGTCTTGGCGTCAGGCCTTTCAGTTTCAATCAGAATGTGAAATAAAGCGGACACACATCAGTTTACAGCGTGAAGTGGGAAAACGACTTGAACAGTTACGTTATGTAATATATCGCACGTGCTATGAATTAAACACTTGATTCAATCACCTAGTACCGTGAACCATTTAGAACAAACCTGAAATTTCCATTGTGAACTTGAATGTGTTTTTCCAAGGCGTTCTGATATGTAACTGAACGACTGAAATGACGACTGTTATTTCCCATGAATGAATATCCAGTAATATTACCCATAACCTCAGAAGAAATGTGAAAGAAATCCAAATTTCTAACACCATTTCACCTGTGTTGTCATTATAAAAAGGCATTTTTTTTTTCCATTTTCAGGTCGGATTTTTCGATTTCTTTATTCTTTTGATTTCCTCGTACAAACGGCCTGATAAATTAGTAAATAACTAGAGGTTCCGCTTTGACCCTTGAGTTGCCGCTCCGGCATGAAGCCTATGCTGGTTGTTTTTTTGGGCAAAAACATACGTCTCCCCCAACCTCCCACCTTGCCTTGAATGGGCACATAATTTAAGGGAAAGTGCTATAAAATGAATGTAGCAATAAGTATCTTAAACAAAGCTGCGTATCTAAAAATATTAATTACAAAGAAGCGATTTTCATTGTATACATGTACAAGTAGATGAACGGTTGGACGGACATCGGACACGGATGAATGCATGCACACATACACTAAAACCTGATCAAATGCGGGGGCTATCCCAATGAAGCTTCCATCCAAGTTTGGTGAAATTCCATCCAATAGTTCTCAAGGTATCTTGCAGACAAAGCCTGTATATACATGTACAAGCAGATGGACGGACGGACGGACACCGGACGAATGCAGGCACACACACCAAAACCTAGTCAAATGAGGGGCTATCCTAATGAAGCTTCCATCCAAGTTTGGTGAAATTCTGTTCAGTAGTTCTCCAGATATCTTGCAGACAAGCCCTGTATATACATGTACAAGTAGATGGACGGACGGACACCGGACATGGACGAATGCACGCACACACACCAAAACATAATCAAATGAGGGGGGCTATCCCACTGAAGCTTCCATCCAAGTGTGGTGAAATTCCGTTCAGTAGTTCTCAAGATATCTTGCAGACAAGGCCTGTATATACATGTATAAGTAGATGGACGGACGGACGGACGCCGGACACGGATGAACGCATGCACACACACCAAAATCTAATCAAATGAGGGGGCTATCCCAATGAAGCTTCCATCCAAGTTTGGTGAAATTCCATCCAGTAGTTCTCCAGATATCTTGCAGACAAGCCCTGTATATACATGTACAAGTAGATGGACGGACGGACACCGGACATGGATGAATGCACGCACACACACCAAAATCTAATCAAACTAGAGGTTCCGCTTTGACCCTTGGGTTGCCGCTCCGGCATGAAGCCTATGCTGGTTGTTTTTTTAAGCAAAAACATACGTCTCCCCCAACCTCCCACCTTGCCTTGAGTGGGCACATTATTTAAGGGAAAGTCCTATAAAATTAATGTAGAAATAAGTGTCAGGTAGTTCTCCTGATATCTTGCCGACAAGGTCTGTATATACATGTACAATTAGATGAATGGATGGATGGACAATGGACAAGGATAAATGCACGCACAAACCAAAATCTAATCAAATGAGGGGGCTATTCCAATGAACCTTCCAATTTTGGTGAAATTCCGTTCAGTAGTTCTCAAGATATCTTGCAGACAAGGCCTGTATACGCATGTTCATGAAGATGGACGGACGATGGGCACGGATGAACGCACACACACACACCAAAACCTAATCAAATGAGAGGCTATCCCAATGAAGCTTCCATCCAAGTTTGGTGAAATTCCGTCCAGTAGTTCTCAAGATATTTTGCAGACAAGGCCTGTATATACATGTATAAGTAGATGGACAGACACCGAACACGGATGAATGCACGCACAGACACCAAAACCTAATCAAATGAGGAGGCTATCCCACTGAAGCTTCCGTCCAAGTTTGGTGAAATTCCGTCCAGTAGTTCTCAAGATATCTTGCAGACAAGGTCTGTATATACATGTACACGTAGATGGACGGACGGACGGACACCGGACACGGATGAATGCACACACACACCAAAACCTAATCAAATGACGGGGCTATCCCAATGAAGCTTCCATCCAAGTTTGGTGAAATTCCATCCAGTTGTTCTCAAGATATCTTCCAGACAAGGCCTGTATATACATGTACCAGTAGATGGACGGACGGACGGATACCGGATACGCATGACTGCACGCCCACACACCAAAACCTAATCAAATGGGGGGGGCTATCTCGCTGAAGCTTCTATCCAAGTTTGGTGGAATTCCGTCCAGTAGTTCTCAAGATATCTTGCAGACAAGGCCTGTATATACATGTACATGAAGATGGACGGACGGACGGACGGACGGACGGACGATGGACACGGATGAACGCACACACACACCAAAACCTAATCAAACGTAGCAAGGAAGCAATCAGAGATTGCTCAATTGTATGCCCCCCTTCCGCTTTAATCCGACACTGCTCCACCATTGTTCTGTTTTGTAGTGGTCTGTGGAGGCCTAATTTGGCTAATTATAAAAATTCTGTTTCAGTCACTTTTTTCGGCATGCCTCGCATAATACATGTACATCTACATATTCCACCCGGGACTTTCGCCAAATTCAAAAATGTGACCTGGTTATGAGACCTACATTCCTTGGGAGTATATTGTGGTGAAATTATGAAGTGATCGTGAACTTTGAATTTTGCATCCAATTCACTCTTTTTGGGGCAATTTCATACTTCAGGACCTATATGATCTATTTTGGAATGTGCTTTGGACAAATAAATATATCCCAATCATTTAGGTTTGATGAACAAAAGGCCATAACAAAAGGCCATAGGCCATAAAATATAACTGAAAGCAGAGAAACTTCACGCTGCACAACTATGGGGTACTGACCACATATCATGCAAATTCCATAATTGTCCATACAATATTAACCGAGATCCAGCCTGGACAAGTCCCAATTCACAAAGATTTCGAGAACAAAAGGGCCATAACTCTTGAAATATACGCGAAACGCGGAGAAACTTCACACTGCACAACTACAGGGCACTCACCACATATCCTGCAAATTCCATACTTGTCCATACAATATTAACCGAGATCCAGCCTGGACAAGTCCCAATTCACAAAGACTTGATGAACAAAGGGCCATAACTCTTGAAAATATATGCGAAACGCGAAGAAACTTCACGCTGCACAACTACAGGGCACTGACCACATACCCTGCAAATTTCATAATTGTCCATACAATATTAACCAAGATCCAGCCCGGACAAGTCCCAATTCACAGAGATTTCAGGAACAAAGGGCCATAACTCTTGAAAATATAGGCGGAACGAGGAGAAACTTTACGCTGCACAACTGTGGGGCACTGACCACATGTCCTGCAAATTTCATACTTGTTCATACAATATTAACCAAGATCCAGCCCGGACAAGTCCCATTCACAGAGATTTCAGAAAAAGGGCCATAACTCTTGAAAATGATACCGGAACTCAGAAAAAACTCTACGCTGCACAACTATGAGCCACTGGCCACATTCCATGCAAGTTTCAATCCTGTCCATCAATTATTAACCGAGATATCGCGCGGACAAGAAATTCGGACGGACAGACGGACGGACAGACGGATGGACAGACGGACGGACAGACGGACGGACAAAGCGATCGCTATATGCCCCCCCTCTAGTTAGAGGGGGGGCATAATGAGGGGGGCTATCCCACTGAAGCTTCCATCCAAGTGTGGTGAAATTCCGTCCAGTAGTTCTCAAGATATCTTGCAGACAAGGCCTGTATATACATGTACAAGTAGATGGACGGACACCGGGCACGGATGAATGCACACACACACACCAAAACCTAATCAAATGACGGGGCTATCCCAATGAAGCTTCCATCCAAGTTTGGTGAAATTCCATCCAGTTGTTCTCAAGATATCTTGCAGACAAGGCCTGTATATACATGTACCAGTAGATGGACGGACGGACGGACACTGGACACGGATGAATACACACACACACCAAAACCTAATCAAACGAGGGGGCTATCCCACTGAAGCTTCTATCCAAGTTTGGTGGAATTCCGTCCAGTAGTTCTCAAGATATATTGCAGACAAGGCCTGTATATACATGTACCAGTAGATGGACGGACGGACGGACACCGGACACGGATGAATGCACACACACACACCAAAACCTAATCAAATGACGGGGCTATCCCAATGAAGCTTCCATCCAAGTTTGATGAAATTCCATCCAGTTGTTCTCAAGATATCTTGCAGACAAGGCCTGTATATACATGTACCAGTAGATGGATGGACGGACGGACACCGGACACGGATGAATGCACACACACACACCAAAATCTAATCAAATGGGGGGGCTGTCCCAATGAAGTTTCCATCCAAGTTTGGTGAAATTCCATCCAGTAGTTCTCAAGATATCTTGCAGACAAGGCAAGGGGACGGACAGACATCCATCCATCCAGACAGACAGACAGACAGACAGACAGCACAAACACTAGATGTCTCCCCCCAACATAGTTGGGGGAGACATAATGAGAGGGCTATCCCAATGAAGCTTCCATCCAAGTTTGGTGAAATTCCATCCAGTAGTTCTCCAGATATCTTGCAGACAAGGCAAGGGGACGGACAGACATCCATCCAGACATCCAGACAGACGGACAGACAGACAGACAGCACAAACACTAGATGTCTCCCCCCAACATAGTTGGGGGAGACATAATAATCTAATATGAAATAAAATAGTTTTGTATATACATGTACAAGTAGACGGACGGACGGACACCGGACATGGATGAATGCACGCACACACACCAAAACCTAAGCAAATGAGGGGGCTATCCCACTGAAGCTTCCATCCAAGTGTGGTGAAATTCCGTTCAGTAGTTCTCAAGATATCTTGCAGACAAGGCCTGTATATACATGTACAAGTAGATGGACGGACGGACGGACACCGGACACGGATGAACGCATGCACACAAACCAAAACCTAGTCAAATGAGGGGGCTATCCCAATGAAGCTTTCATCCAAGTTTGGTGAAATTCCATCTAGTAGTTCTCCAGATATCTTGCAGACAAGCCCTGTATATACATGTATAAGTAGATGGACGGACGGACGGACACCGGACACGGATGAATGAACCCACATACACCAAAACCTAATCAAATGAGGGGGCTATCCCAATGAAGCTTCCATCCAAGTTTGGTGAAATTCCATCCAGTAGTTCTCCAGATATCTTGCAGACAAGCCCTGTATATACATGTACAAGTAGATGGACGGACGGACGGACACCGGACATGGATGAATGCACGCACACACACCAAAATCTAATCAAATGAGGGGGCTATCCCACTAAAGCTTCCATCCAAGTGGGGTGAAATTCCGTCCAGTAGTTCTCAAGATATCTTGCAGACAAGGCCTGTATATACATGTACAAGTAGATGGACGGACGGACGGACACCGGACACGGATGAATGCACGCACATACACCAAAACCTAATCAAATGAGGGGGCTATCCCAATGAAGCTTCCATCCAAGTTTGGTGAAATTCCATCCAGTAGTTCTCAAGATATCTTGCAGACAAGGCAAGGGGACGGACAGACATCCATCCAGACATCCAGACATCCAGACAGACGGACAGACAGACAGACAGCACAAACACTAGATGTCTCCCCCCAACATAGTTGGGGGAGACATAATAATCTAATATGAAATAAAATAGTTTTGTTCACTTTTCCATGCAAGCAAGAATTTTGTGGAAATAAGACGAAAATATCACTTTTCTGGTTCCCACATGGCCGCAATTTCGGATTTACCCATGATTCTCTGCTCAGTTGATTATGCAAATAGGCCCCAAAAGGCCCCAGTATGATAAGCAAGGTCACAGAGTTTCAGCTCTCAGTTTTTTGTCTTTCCGGAGATGAGTACACAGTTTGGTAGGGGGAGGCATATTTCCCCCAGGGCCGGTAGGGTTATGGTTTGTATAATCTTTTAACTTTCTAGGTAGAAATTAAGTGTACTCCCTTGTATATTATATTTCAAATGTATTACCCGGAAGCATGAGTAAGTGCACCCGGAAGACTGAATAATATCCTGAAAAGTGCGGATTAATGAAATTTACGTCCAAAAAACGTTCAGTAGCATATAATTCAAGTACCAATGGGTCTACCCTGCTATACAGTGGACGATCCGTCATACAACCGAAGATTGAAGACAAACTGGCGTGCAATTAAATCTCGTGGTTTTGACAAATGTTCGCTTGCACAATTGACTGCCTATTTTGTGAATACTATAGAGAAACATCCAGACAGCAATACAGCTCGTTCTTAGCCTCTGTAGGTTCATAAGAATCTCTATCACCAACTGGTAGCTTTATATCTACTACTTACTCAGACGGTTTGTCTGAATTGTCGGAAGATTGACCTCCGTCTGTTAGAATCGGCCATTTTACCCGGAAGATAATGTTGCTCTACCCGCAAGCATGGCAAATTCCGTCAAAATCCCGGAAGTAGGGATAGTTGTTTCTCCTCCGTGAAAATGAGATGTCACCCAGGCGCCTGGATATATTATTTGGCCTGAGGCCACAGGCTCCCTGAAGACCAATGACAAAGCAATATGAATGTGAACGATTCATAACAATTTTATTAACTGACAATTCTACAATATCACTAGAGTCAATATTGCGCTGGACTACAGAGTGCGCATACAGCGGCAGCTTCCATTTTGACTTGGAATCAGGGCTTTGTGTTTAGCGCGAGTGATAGCTCACCTGCACGCAAACACTCGCATAAATTCATGTCACGAGAGTGATTTTAGCTCACGTAAACTGTCATATTTTATATTGTATTATATTGCAATCACTTGTCTGACTTTTAAATACCCTCTCCTAAATATTTTGACGTGAGCTATTTTTAGCTCGCGCACTAATTCTAAACACGAAGCCCTGCATATTACCTCGGCCAATACGGGTTAAACCTCGGTCAATACGGGTTAAACCTCGGTCAATACGTTTTTCAACTCGGTCAAAACCTGGTCGGTTAGTATGGGTGGTTTCTTGGTGATGATGTAAGCCGGCTGTTTTCATCTTAGGCGAACAATAACATGCACAGTCAATTAATGAAGGTCTGAAAAAACTATGGTCTACATCACCACGCGCCTATATAGATCTTTACAACCAGGCATCTGTCTATGCAACCAGTCGCCTATATTGGTCTATACAACCAGGAAAACATATAGGTCTAGGCGACCAGTCACCTACATAGGTCTATGCAACCAGGCGCCTATACAGGATACAACCAGGAGCCTATATACATGTAGGGTGCACTCCAGGGATTCTTCCATTCGGCATGGAATAGACCATGGGTCCGTTTTTCGGCCACTAGTTGTCGTAAAACCTTCAACCCAAATCACTTATATGTATATATTTTCTGAAAGAGCATGATGAAATTATTATTTTAAGATATAACACTGCTATGTTATAGAAAAATTAAACTCGAACATTCTCCTCCATGCTTGCTTCATTTTTCCTAGAAAACCCCTTAAAAATGTCGAAAATGGTCAAATTCGGCTCAATTTCCAGAAAAATCTGTAAGAGCGATTTCAATTAAATTTCTTACTCACGTTCCCTGGTCCGGTCTCAACTTAAAAAGGCAAACAAAAGTGGGTGTCAACCTGCCCGTTTTTTGTCAGATTTTCTTCCCGTAAATGAGTTCCGATTTTTAGGCACACCCAAGGGGCATAACTGAGGCAGGAGAAAGTTTACTCCATGATCCCGAGTGTAGACGGAGCCAGCACTCGATTTGTACATACTCGTTTGCAGCGATGATAATGCTGAATAGGATGGCATTATAGATATAAGCTATTAAGAAGACAACAAGAATTATGATGTAGCAGAACAAGGGCAGTCTATCGTATTATGAAATTAGACCGGGGCCATTACTACGAAACTGTGGAGGACCACCATAGGTCAATACAACCAAGCAGATATATCGCTCTATACAACCACGTGCCTTTATAGGTCAATACAACCAAGCGCATATATCGATCTATACAACCAGATGTCTATGCAACCAGTCGCCTTCATAAGGTGCCTATCAGGGTATGAAATAGGAAAACAATTTCTAGTTGCCCATGAGCAAGCACGGGCAACCAGCACATCCAAATGCATGGCTATTCGAGCAGAATTTGGTTGGCCAAAACAAAGTTTGGTTGCCCCGGGCAACTGGGCAAAGGGCTATTTCCCACCCTGCCTAAAATTGGTCTATACTACGTGTCTTTGTACATACTCAACTATAGATTGTAATTTCTGCTAAATGGCCGCTAGATGGTGCCCCGGTATATTACTACACGCTTGGCTGAACACAGGTGTACAACTGACAGTGTATTGAGCCAGACTCAAGGTTAACCAGCATGGGTCAATTGTGTTCTCCAGCTTATTCGTTAATTGTAGAACCAATATATTATCTTTAAAAATATGTAACTCTTGTAGAATATCTGATCTTATTTATGTTACACAAAACAAAAGGCATACGTGGAAGCAGATATTGAACATTGAATTTAAGCAATAAAACTTAGGTGAAAGAATATAACAAAATACGCGCTTCACAAATCGATGAATATTAATAATAATATTGGTTGAAGTGAAATGTGACATTTGTTTATTATACACGTAGTCTTACAGATTATTGAAGCATTTCGACCTACCAGTTATACTACAATGCTTGTGAAAATATTCAAGGAAAGTTTTTATCAACACTGTGTGAATTTCACTGAAAAACACTTCCATGTTCCAGTTTCAGTATTACGCCAACAAACATAAATACAGCATTCTAATCAAGGAAGAGGATAAAGTCGATTACAGTCTACGTTTTCAGGGTGGTATAACGGTGTAAAGACGCTGAGCGATATTGTTTTTGGTGTTGATCACATAATCATATTATGAAAATCAACCTGCTGAATGTTCCTGTCCACAACGTTTTCATAGCAAAAAGAACCCAAGCTACATAATAATAGAAGGTTCGCGAGTTAAAGAACCAAGCTTTCGATTCTATTGTTCAACTTCTTCCTTTGCAAACATAAAGTTGACGACTTTCTGAGTGAAACAAATCTCTAATGATTATCTATTCTAATGGCAAACGTTAAGACGGAAATGTGACAATACATCAGATGTTGATTATTGGAGGATCGAAAAGACAGCCCATAAAACCCTCGCCTCGTGCAATACACAATTGTGATCCATGGTTAATCGACCCAGCAGGTATCGTCACCTGTCACCAGGTCTCCCAGCTGAACGCCTAATAACGTCTTTTTCTAAAAATTCTCAAATTTTAAATTGAAATGGAATTAAGAAGATATATAATTAATAATTAGATCAAATAAAGAACCATGAGATAGAACACGATATGGTATTTACAACACCATGCTGGCAAATATCGTTGGCTGAACGGTGTTTTACCTATACACTTTTAAAAATGAGCTACTTTCGGCTTTTTCGTGAAAACCTGTGCTACGGTATATGTTGAAAATGCAAATCGAACCCTCGTTTTTAAATCAAATTGGAAGCAAGTAAAACATTTTCTATGGGAAAATAAAATAGCACATCGTATGGATATACTATTCGAAATCAACTAAATATGCTGGCAAATGTTGTCACCCGAACAGAAGGATTTGATTTTAAGCTTCGAAAATCATTGTCCTATCTAAATATTGGTTAAATTTCCCAGGCCATGATGTTGAGCAGTGGAGGCGCTCTGCGCCAGACAGAGTTGTCGTCCCTTGCAACTCAAAGTTGGACATGAACTCAACTGTAAAATTAAATTTGTATTACAGTTGTCGTGTAATATTCCCAGAAAATAGCCCCGCTGGGTCTAGGTGTCCAATAATATGGCCTGTCCAATAACCGGGCAGTCATGCTATATTTCGTGCACCTGTCAAAAACGTGAGGATGTTGTTGTTGTTGATTTTGCTCACCTTTTCAGACGATCTCGGAAGCTGACAACTATATATTGTCCCTTCTTTGGCACATTATTGTTACGTCTTAAACATCTATGAACCACTAACACATCGCTGAAGATTCTGTCGGTTCTTTATAAGATAAAAGTGCACTGTTTAGAGCGATGGGTCGTCTCTATAACGGTTTAAATCTTCCATCTTTCTGCCATGCTTGTTTTTCGCAGAGTGGGGGATTTCCCGGTCAATCTACCTAGGGGCGTGTTCGCGCCACATACCGTGTTATTTGATTGGTTAACTAGACCAGGTCAGAGGTCAGGTCAGAAAACTATAAATACCCGCATTTTCCATCTCCAACATATTTTCCGAAAGTTTGGGTGTGTATTTGGAGAGGTTTTGGCCGCAATACTGATTACCAAATTAATTCTCAGAACTGTAACGCCGAAAATGGCACAAGGCATGGGGGAGTAAAGAACCGGTAAAGAACCGGATATCGCTCCGAGATAATGGAGACACGATTCCAAATAACCGACCGAGTTTCCGTTTTCATCAGTCGAATTCCGTTTCATCAGTCGATTATCTGATCCCTGTTTTGGTAGATGCGCAGAAATATGCAAACTCGACGTAAAATTTGATTTGTCTGGAAACCTCTTAAAACCAACAGATTAATCTTTTCAATTCTGCGCAAAGACTTTCTCTTCATACCAATAAAGTACAAATTTATAACTTTATTATTTTTGCACGGCATGATATTTCAGTGGGACAGCACTATAAAATGGCAGCATTAGATCTAGCTAAGATTCATAGCGTCTCCCTTCC
>JAVTVY010041366.1:0-18022 GCA_036873755.1 Hanleya hanleyi | reverse complement strand
TATTGAGAGGTTTTAGTTGGTTTCGACTAATACTATAGGTTGTTTATAATTTGATATCTATCCATCCATTTCCATATTTTCAGCTCGTTATTTTCCACAAAACACCATTTTATACATGCTTGGTGAGGCTGACCCTTTCTGTCTTCTTCATTCCGTTCTGTGTTCACTGGTGCGTGAAAATTGGCGTACCGACAACTGAACTATACCAGCATGTGTGTATGAATGTCCGGTAATATAACTGATTTTCTTATTTTCAATCAAAAACCTGCAAAATCTGAATTCATTTGAAGCATCAGTAACCTTTGATGGCGAGTTGATTGATGGCTGATCAAAATGAGCTCAATTTGGTTCTGTTAAATAATCATATCTCTTAATACATTTTGGGATAATATAATTTTGGTTACAGATGTTTTTTTTGTTACATGAGAATAGCCTCATTATAAACGCGTCAAAAAAATAATACAGGGAGCACATTGAAAAAAAATATTGATGTCGAATACAAAGGAGTTAATTTTGAGTAAACGTCACATATCTTTTGGGATCTCTTCGAAAATTATCCGGAAGATTCACGGGGACGGAATGCAAAGGAGTCTGACTGATCAAGGTGAATCGGGTAATACAATGTTTAATTACACTTATGGGACACTTTACACGATATTACCTTTTCTTTGTTATAGATTGAACAGTTGATGTTTTTCAGTATTAACGGTCCGTCTTGATGATATCTCAAGGAGAGGTTCCTAAACTCTATCTGACCCTTGGACGGCCATGTTGGAGGAGGGGGATCCCCGGATGTGAGGGGTGGTTCTGGTTCCAGTTTGCTATAATACATAATCCTCTCCGCTGACGTCATCTAGATGAATAAATTAGCATAATGTACGCCAAATTAGCACACGTAGCAACATTTAAATAACCCAGAAAAAAAGAGAACCATCTGATGCTGTAAGTATAGGCGTTAGATCTGGCATTTAGAATTCAGCCGTCGTCCACAAAAGACTTTCCGCGTCATTACCCGAAAACATTTATCTTTCGACAGATCGCGTCAAATAGATTTAAAACAAGCATAAAATAAAATTGAGGGAGAACAAGTTAATTTCTTGAAAGCGGTGAACAGTCAACAATTTTCAATGATTGAAGTGAGACACCATGATATTCTCTCAGTAAGTTTTATCACTGACAAGCATTCTTTTATCCAAAAGCATTTTCATGTCGCTTTATGAAGTGTAATTTATGTTAGCCACGCTTTGATTGTGACTGTATATTTGAGCACTAAAGAGATGCAAAGAACATGGTGTTTGGACGGCCTCCAGACCTGCGTTAAGCGGAATTAGACAGACATTATGAAGCGCAGCAGCAAGAAAAATGATAGTATTTTGCCACAAGTGTCCAACATTTAGCACCAAATTTGAGAAACTTATAATGGAAGCGTTTGGTGGAATAGCCTTATTTGAAAACTATCTGTAATAATGTGATGTGGCGTTGCTAAAATTCGTCGCACTTTTCCCAGAATCTAGAGAAAGGTATTAGGCGAGATATGCAAGGGGTAACGTGCAATGGTTGTCGTAATATATTAATCTGACAAGAAGTCATAACAAAACATTCCTTTTCTTTTTTGAGTGTGCTGACATTGAATATTGGCAAAAGGTCACACAATTAAATGTCTTTGGAATTCAGTTTCTTTCAAGAAAAGACTTACGTAACTTTCCAGTTCGCATAACTGCCTCATCATGAATGAATATGCTTCAACGAATATAACGATATAGGTCAGCGATAAGGCCATTAGCCCAGCTGTGGAGGCTGGAAATAAACAAATAAAACAAGCATCAATTCTGACATGTGTTAGCCAGCCGTCGTCCCTGAAGAATTTTCGCATCTATGATCAAAATACTTTGCCACGTGATACAATGGGAGTTTACGAAAATGATAATGCATCCTGGGATAACTTCCAGTTATAAAACATTTGATTGGTCATTTCAAATTTTCAAATGGATATCCGGCATTCTTATTGGCTGAGAAGTGGAAGAGAATCCAGACAATCACAGAGTTTCTTTAACTGGTCATTAGCATAAAAATCCGAGCAGGCAAAAACTGGATTATATAAACAAAAGCTGCTCCTCGTATTGAGACAATGCAAGTCTTGTATTACTCGATGTTCATTCGGCTCAATAAGAGCGAATTTCATGAATAAAAAAATAAAATAAAAACATGTATAGCTCATGCCTAGAACCCAACTTCAGGGATATGACTCTTACTTTCAGAGAGGCGTGCATCCAATTTCATATGAAAAGAATGCATTACATGTACAACTGTCTCCTGCTTATACAGATTATTGTATCGAAGGATGAACACAAAGACGAATGACTTATAAATTAATGAGCAAATGTAGACAATGGGTCGGATGAAATTCTTGGGTCTTTTTTATTTCATCAAAGGTTGCAGGATATAATCTGACCTAGCGCCGTTAAGATACTTTCGATTTATTCAATCATTAAGCTTTATTCAAACGATTCTTGTTGCCTGCGCTGATACTTCCGTGTCCGCTGAAACCCAACTAGAATATAAAACGGAATAATACAAGGTCTGAGATAGTGAGACATGTAGCTATATCATTGGGCCATTTCAATCCTATTCGCAGAATAAAGGTGCAAAGGCTAACTGGAAGTTCAAAATGGCGGCACCGATAGTCCTAATAAATTTATGTGTTCGATGCTCTTCGGATTTCTCTAGCGTTGAAATGCCTATTTCGTAGAGAAATGGTTCTATATTTAGGTAATGTAAAGCTACAATAAAAGCGTGGTTGGGAAACAAATCATCACAGGGATCATTTTTGGTACTTGTGATGTTTTAGAAATATGCAGTCAGTATATTTATCTGTGGTGTCATATGACTTCTTGTCAATACGCCGGCATCGGTCTCCACCACCCCTTTAATGTTAGCCCTTAATCTGTATCATTTGTAGGGTTTTTTTAATTACAGAACATGTTCCATGAAAATCACCTCAAGACTTTGTCGAATACATCTTGAAATAGATTTTCTAATAGTGTCGGAAGTTCAATCCATTCGTGCCATGGTGCGAAGAAGTTTGTTTCACAGTCAGTGGTACATCATAAATATAACCCTGTCCATTAAAGTTATAACTTTCTGAAACGCTTACCTTCTTTTATGAATACGAACGTGAAAGTAACGACGAAAAGATAAATGTTCGCCAGACCGAGACACCGTAGCCTAAAACATCGAAATGTGGAGATGAAAATAAACCAGGTCATGGCATGGTGGTCTTGTCTTTCTTCGAATCGTCGAATATATTCCGGGACCATGTGAAGAGCACGGACAGTTGGTAAACCGACCATACTATCGGACACGTGGGACGACACCGGGCTCCTAGCTGAAAAATATACAGATGATACTGGTAAACTATCAGCCTCATCCCGAGCCATGTTTTACGTAGCTGTTCCTTAGTGGCCAGTTTGCTCATTTCTTTATGGTTTTAAAAGATCCTGCCAAAAGCTCATATACACCTTGAGGCTTCTTCAAACTGATACAATCCCCATTTAGTAGAAATGTGGAATGCTTGGCAGTTTTAATTAAAAAAAAAAGTTTTCTTCACAATTTTTATCGTGTCTGTGTGGAAGCTTTTCAGAATTGGTGTATGTTTTAATCTGAAAATTGACTTACACATGCCAATTCAGATAAATTTTCAGTTTTCTATTCAAGAGAAGCTAGCAAATAATGCCAACAGTTGGAACTTACAGTTATACGGAGATATGCATATCATCCCGGTCGTTCACATATTTGACTAGCGTGACTGGATAGCTAGTGGGATTCAGAGCCAATAAACAGCTCGGATCCATGCTCCATGATTATTTCAAAGGTGTGAAAATACAGGTGTGAAAATCCCAAAGGTCAGTTCTGAAAAACTCTCGTATTTCGTAGCATCGGAGAGCATCAAACAACATATGGCTGTATTCGATCGCTGCTGGTCGAAATATACCGTGTATATACTATATAAATATAATTATTTATATATTATATAAATATAAATATACTATAATTACTGTTTTCCTAGGTGAACTCTGCATGTGGCCTAAACTTAGGGAGTACTCTTGCTGGGAGATTAAATAAGTATATCTTCTGTATCTGGTGTTTAAGTGATTCATACACCCACGTTTATGTCAAGTCTTTTACGTTTGATCTAGAATGTAAATATTCGCACCTTATTAACAACGACAAACATGAAATATGGAAATAAGACAAACATGTAATGGCATCACTCTTTAGTTACCGAGACAATAGTAACCGAGGTGATACATATCGACTAATACTCTCCTGCTACTACCAGGACAATAGCACATATCACATGCCGTACTGTCATTGTCTGATTTCCAGGTAAACGCACTTTTGGAAATTAATAATGCTGCGTGCACATCCACCCGTTAAAATTACCTCAATGGCCGAACAGATGACGTCTATTTGGGGAAAAAACCTTTTTTGAATTTCAATAAGTTTTACAGATAATGGATATCAAGATGGCTTTTATTATCATTAAGCGAATAGATCACATTCATTTCCATGCACCCAGGAAAATATGGATAAAAACAAAGAAAATATTGATATCTACCGCAGCAGAAACACTTATGTGTATTACTTATATTTCGAAAGAGAACAGGTCTGACCAAAACGTGAGCAGGTGTGATGAATAACAATATCCTGGTGATTAGTGTCCCCTTTGTATATCCTTTTCTATTGCAAACAAGGACGGCCACTTGTCCCCAATGTGAAGAAAAATGTCCTGGCTGGGATAGAAGATAGCCACCGGACAGTCTTATCCTCCACACCGGCCAGATTCAATGCTTAGACCGCACAGGGTGTTACTTAGGCTAAAAAGTATGCTTGTGGTATCTTCAGGAATCCGTCCTTATTCATTGCCAGTCATACGGCAACCTTATTAGATGAACCCCAATAATATTTCTCCTCTTCTCTTCAATTCTCCCAACCATGGCACTGTAAAAAGGAAGTTTTTCAAAACCCCCAAAGCGGGCGAACCCAGCTGCAACCAGAAGTGGTGTTCCGAACCCCGTCCACTTGGTTTTTTAGAAACCTATTTTTCGTTCTTGGAAAAACTGCATTATGGGTTTCAAAACACTATTTACTATTGGACTTCAAAACACCAAATGTCGTTGCAGCAGGATAGCATGCAATTTTGATAGTTCGAGATACAAGAAAATGAGGTAGTTCAAAATGTCATAGCGGTGCTATATGAATATCACACATGACACAGCGAACAAGCATAACAGCATGTAACGGTAGTCAGAAAGAATTATAGATTTTCAAAAGAAAATCACTTTCTGGATGTTATGTCAAACATGGATATCTATAACAGGGTAAAGTAATCCTTACTTAGTGTAGGTACTTTTATTGAAAACTTCAAATAAGTCTTCCATTAAATAAACCACTGAAGACACGTATCTCAATGATCTTCGCATGATAGTGGGGATTCTCTAAAACCTTGTGCATCGAGTACTTTAGCACACAGTCCCGATCCTATACGGGGCAAAGAGGGCCCCGACATCCCTTTTAGGTGCACCTTGAATAATTTCAACGATTTATGTCCCTTTTCTCGAAATGCCGTAATTGGGAATTTCAAGAAAATAACTTCGGTAAATTAAACAATTAATTACCGGTATCACTTAGTTGAAGATTATCCGGTTGTGCTAATTTCTTGCGATAGTTTGAGCATTACAGTACCGGTATATCATTTTTGATGGATCGGTAAATAAACGCCGACATCCGTGTTGTGGGTTTCAAAACACGAGTGTTTGAAACCTTTGTATCGGTGTTTCTGTGCCTCAAATATAGTGTTTCGAACAAGACGGCGCGTTTTCAAACAAACATTGCCGGGTTTCAAAACACAAGTGTTTGAAACTCTGGTATCGGTGTTCCCGTACCCCAGAAATGGTGTTTGAGAGCAGAAAAATGGGGTTTTGAAAACCTTGCTTTTTACAGTGCAACCTCTTATATGGACATAGGGCTGAAAAGTGTCAAGTTGTCTGTTATATTGCAACTACTAGATAAATGTGGCGACCATCCACTTTTTCAAAAGGAAATATATAAATTCTACTTCATATGGTAAACTAAAGAATATTTGACCGTGGGATGAGCTTTAAACACCAAAAACGCTCCATTTCTCTACAAATTTATTGGTACAGGATAAGACTATCCAATGATGCAGATATGTCTAGTAGTGTATGGGGACCCCCTATTTGTTTTACTGTTCATATTATATTAATCTGACACTTTATTACTAAAAGTTTAAGCACATTCTCACCGTTAAAGATGAAAGTAATCTACTCTCTTAATGCAGTATGGATAATACGGATTGAATCTGTTTCTGTATGGTAACAAATTACAGTGACGTTGTGTGAAACAAAGGCTAAACGCATTGCTGTTCGGGAGACAACTTGGAAGTAAATATGAAGCCAATGTGGCTGTTTTCCTACCGATGGAAATATGGCATTTCGACCCTTGATCAGGATGCAAAAGTTGATACCAAGAAATTACGCTACTCACGGAAGTTTTAAAAAATAAGATAGAATGAGGCTATCATTATCATTATGTTGCAATTGTGACATCCAATAAAAACAGCGTTAGCCACGCCCAAACATAACAAAACAACTCAAATCATTTTCCTGTTTTCATTACAGATTATATGACGTTATACAGATGTGTTAGGTTATTTATCTTTTTTATTCAGTGGAGTCTGTGTCCGAGCACTAACCTGCAAGGACATGTCCGAGCACTAACCTGCAAGGACAGTGGAAAATACGCTGTGCGCCTTTGAAAGTAAAAACAGGTAATGCAACTGAGACACGAAACATAATTATGCAATGCGACATAGGGTATACAACCAGGGAATCAGCAAAAATGTCATTCATGGTTGGCACGTATGCATCTGATTAGACTGACCAAGGTTAGCTTAGCGCCTAAAACATGCTAATAGGACCGTGCCGAAATCGACATCTCCAGCCATGTAAGGCGCAAAACGACGGTAGTACCCATGTGACGTTGCGCCAAAGTTTGATACCAGGCAATGTTATAACATTGGCAGAAAATAGATGTCATAGTAGCATTCGAAATACAGACAATCCAAGCAAGTTAGATGTTATTGTCTTATTGTCTGTTAAATAGTCGTTTGCAAACAGAAAGCATCGTCTATAAGAATATTTGAATAGAATAATACAGCGTTACCAATGTAAACAAATGGTTCGTTGCCAAACCTCATAGTAATGTCACATGGGCAATGACGTCGTTTCGCGCCTTTTCGATTAGAGAGTTCCATCTCGAGATTGTCCTGTTCCGTTTGCGTGAACTTACCGGATGCCTCTAGTCTCTTCATTTGCTTAGTAGTTTGAACAGAGTAATGATAAAATCCTAGAACAGCAATAACCAGAGGAAGGACGGATAGAATAAGCCAGGGATACACCATGACGATCACGGCTATATGTACAACCACACCAATACCGACCTGTGGGACGAAACAAAGGTTGTTGTGAGTGGGTATTATATAGCAGCTTTGGTAAGTGATTTGAACGATATAATTTCCAGGCCAACTTTATCGGTATCAAGATGTTAGCTATCCACCGTGGTACATATAATTCATCACTACGTGTGACCATTTATTCGATCTTTATCATATGAGTTTGCTAAAAAGCATGAAACGAGCATCAGCAAGTTTTAAATACAGATTGTTGTATACCTAATTTAAAATCACCCCAGGTACATGGTCATTGGCTGGACGATTTGTTGGAACTAATTATACACCTCTCAAAGCAAGAAATCTCATATGATTTTT
Source organism: Hanleya hanleyi (assembly GCA_036873755.1). Classification (NCBI taxonomy): domain Eukaryota; kingdom Metazoa; phylum Mollusca; class Polyplacophora; order Lepidopleurida; family Hanleyidae; genus Hanleya; species Hanleya hanleyi. Next base: position 10,173 of record JAVTVY010041366.1, on the reverse strand, counting down.
TCGATGTTGTCGATGACGATATTTCGAAACAGTTGTCATATAGTCAAATTCCAACCTTCCTTCATTACCTAGATTGCGAACATAAGCTATAATATGAGGCAAATGAAACATTGTAAACTTTCTATAACATTTGCATTGAAGTTACACCTATTATTTGCAAGCCGCAACACGTTATTTCATGGACCTTTTGGAGATAGGGAAAATAATGCAGATAAATGAAGCATCTCCACAAATAGGGTATAGTTTGCTAGCTATATTTCACAAAAACGATAGTTAACTCCAGAAGATAAGCTGCAAGGTACTTCATGAAGAAAATATCTTCTCATGCTCTCAGATATAATCGTGCAAATGATACCGGGGATATGGTCTGGACCAGCGTACGAAAGGGGGGGTCGAAATGGGCAAACTGCCTGACAATGCACACCTGCATAATACTAAACATTTGCTACGAAAATTTCAAAGTTACGCAAAGAAGAAGGGAAACACAAACCGGATCACAATGTACTATATATAGCATATATCGAAGTTGTCATAGAGGGATATAACTTTGTTGAAAGTCATTCAGTGGAGTAAACAACCTACCGGTGCACACCGAATGAGTACGTCTTGTATGTAAGTGTCAAAACTTTTGAATAGTGACCAACATACCGGACAGACAAACGAAAATTGACGATAACGTAAAACGGCTATAGCTCTGGATAAATTTATCGAAACCTGCAAGAAGAACTTGACGGTGCACATCTGCAACGTATTAGGCAGCTTCCATGTAAGTTTCGAAGTTGTTTATCAAGTAGTAGCCGAGATATCGTCTGGACAAGATTGATCGGACGGACGGACAAAAAATAGGTGATCCATATTTGCCCCTCTAGTGAGAGGGGAATAGTACATAAAGGGGATACTAATACCCATTTAGGGGCAGTAAATTCTTTAGAGCAATTCCTGGTGATTCGCACATCTCTGCACCTAAATGGGTCCCAATATCCCCTTTTACAAATTATCAATGTTAATTTTTATCGCACCGGTCATGTCCAGGAATCTCCGGGAATATGATGATCAATAAGCCTTTATCCGCCCTTCCAAAGCGTCTACGTAAGAATGCAACAAGAGTTGCCTGCGCCTGACGTCATCAAACATGGTCCTCGACAATATCAGTGACAAGTGGAGATACCTCAGTTTCTCCACATATCCATACAGCGAGAGAAGGGAAATCCCCTTGGTCCTAGCTGGAGTCGAGCCCGTCCTGCGCGCTCCAGAAGCGTGCACGTTATTCACTGCACCACGAGTCGGCCCATACTAGGCAAGGTTGAAAATATCCTAATATACCTACCAAAGGGCAGATCTATATACGGCTATGATGTAGGCACAATCGGGAACCCACTCATGGACATTTGCTGTATTGGAATATTGGGGTGGTCATTTTTTTTCTTGTGAATTTTACTATGGGATGTGGCACCTTGCTTTCTTTCATCTCGAACTGTAGAACACGATGGGAGGGGTCTCGAGGCCATGCGCTGAATTTTGTTGAGAAGTGCTGACGCAGGCGCAGTAGGCAGGCAGATCGAGGTGGACGTTTTGGGTTGTCCGATTGGGTCGCGTGAGGTGTCATCGTGAAGCTCTCGTAAGAGACTATCCAACTGCTGTGTGGGGTGGGAATATCGTTTATCTGCGCATGCGCAGTAGAAAAGTGCACTAGAATGGGCGTAAGAATGCAGCAAGAGTTACCTGCCCCTGAATACTATTCTATAGCTACTTCAATGTTAATTGACATCTCCCGGATTGGACGTCATCAAACATGGTCCCCGACAATATCAATGGCAAGTGGAGATATCTCAGTCGAACCCGTCCTGCGCGCTCCAGAAGCGGGCACGTTATTCACTGCACCACGAGTCGGCAAGGTTGAAAATATCCTAATATACCTACCAAAGAGCAGATCTTTTTTCGGCTATGGCGCAGGCCCAATCGGGAACCCACGCATGGACATTTGCGGTATGGAGGGGGGGTGGTCATTTTTTTTTCTTGTGGATTTTACTATGGGGTGTGGCACCTTGTTTTCCTCACCTCGAGCTGTAGATCGAGAGAGGGGTCGAGTCCATGCCTTGAATTTTGGAAAGTGCCGATGAAGCATGCGCAGTAGGCAGGCAGACTGCGGTGGACGTTTTGGGCTCTAGCTGGATCCATAATGGTCCGATTGGGTCGTGTGAGGTGTCATCGTGAAGCTCTCGTGGAAGAGCGTCTAACTGAATGGGTGTGGGGTGGAAATATCGTTTATCGGTGCATGCGCAGTAGAAAAGGGCATTGGAATGGACGTTTAGAGGCTGAGATGGACTAATAGTGGTCCCTCAGTCTATACCATTCGTCGTCTACATGCAGAGAGATACAAGATGACGACCCACACGGTCCATTCGGACCACAGATGGCCCATCTCTACCCTAAACACCTTTCTTCACAGCCCCAAAATGCCAACTTTGGCTACTACTTTCACTGATGACGTCACCAATGACGTTTCCGATGACGTGGACATCCCTCAAGTCGTGGTCTGCACACCGAGCTTAAATTTGACACCCTACACGGCCTAGTAGGACTGACTGCTACCGCAATCACTCAACAGACACCCAACGAACCCGTAAAATGCCTGCTTCCTAAACTACGGCAGAATGTTGAAAACGGACGACACACTAGTCCAGTCGGATGGTCCCCACGAGTGCTTCAAAACAAGGCCTGAAACGGTCCAATCGGACCATTATTGATCCATCTCGACCTTGAAACGTCCATTCCAGTGCACTTTTCTACTGCTCATGCGCAGATAAACGATATTCCCACCCCACACAGCAGTTGGATAGTCCCTTACGAGAACTTCACGATGACACCTCACGCGACCCAATCGGACAACCCAAAACGTCCACCTCGATACGGTCCATTCGGACCACGGATGGTCCATCTCTACCCTAAACACCTTTCTTCACAGCCCCAAAATGCCAACTTTGGCTACTACTTCCACTGATGACGTCACCAATGACGTCTCCGATGACGTGGACATTCCTCAAGTCGTGGTCTGCACACCGAGAGCTTAAATTTGACACCCTACACGGCCTATTAGGACTGACTGCTACCGCAATCACTCAACAGACACCCAACGAACCCGTAAAATGCCTGCTTCCTAAACTACGGCAGAATGTTGAAAACGGACGACACACTAGTCCAGTCGGATGGTCCCCACGAGTGCTTCAAAACAAGGCCTGATGAGGTCCAATCGGACCATTATTGGTCCATTTCGACCTTGAAACGTCCATTCCAGTGCACTATTCTACTGCGCATGCGCAGATAAACGATATTCCCACCCCACACAGAAGTTGGATAGTCCCTTACGAGAGCTTCACGATGACACCTCACGCGACCCAATCGGACAACCCAAAACGTCCACCTCGATCTGCCTGCCTACTGCGCCTGCCTCATCAGCACTTTTCAACAAAATTCAGCGCATGGCCTCGAGATCCCTCCCATCGTGTTCTACATTTCGAGATGAAGAAAGCACACCCCATAGTAAAAATCACAAGAAAAAAAATGACCACCCCAATACTCCAATACAGCAATGTCCATGCGTGGGTTCCCGATTGGGCCTATACCATAGCCGTAAAAAGATCTGCCCTTTGGTTTGTATATTAGGGTATTTCCAACCTTGCCTAGTATGGGCTGACTCGTGGTGCAGTGGATACTGTGCCCGCTTCTGGAGCGCGCAGTACGGGTTCGACTCCAGCTAAGACCAAGAGTCGCCGAATGGCTATGTGGAGAAACTGAGGGTTCCACACTTGCCATTAATGCTAGGCATATAGCTAACGATATTAGGCAGCTCTGGATGAAGAGGTTGATCCTGTTGGAATCCCATACAGCGATTTCAGACCATCTATCTGCGCTTATGCAAGAAAGCTGTTTCAATCTTTATGGGATACTATGGATAATAACAAACTTCATGAGTTCAAAAAATTGTTGGTTATACACATCTAAACAGTCAGAAACGTTTCGATCAGGCCATGATTAGACGATGTATGATCGGCCATTCACGATTAACTCACGAATATTTATTAATAAAAGAGCCGGCCCCAATGTGTATTCCATGCCATGAAGATCTCACGGTGAAACATATTCTCATAGACTGCATAGATTTTAAGATTGTAAGAGATACTTTTTATCGAGCAGCTACACTGGAAGATCTTTTTAGCCGAGTAAAAGAAGATTTTATTTTAGAAGATTTGAGAGATATCGGTTTGTTGTACAAGTTTTAATGTTTGTACCTGTTTTAACGCATTAGTTTACTGAGTTGTTGAATTGAATACTTAGAATTTTGTTTGGTCGTCGCTATATAACTGAAATATTGCTGAACGCGACATTAACCCTTAATTCTCTCTATCTCTCTCTCTCTTGTCGGGGACCATATTTGTATGACGTGCATTCCAGGAGTTGTCAACAATGAAGTAAATGAAGGACATAAAATAATATTCAGGAGCAGATAACTCTTGCTGCACTCTTTGGTAGACGCTTTGGAAGGGCGGATAAAGGCTTATTGACCATTATATTCCCGGAGATGACCGGACATTGACGAAGATTCCTGGACATGACCGGTGCGATATCAATTAACGCTGATGAGTACTAAAAGGGGATATTAGGACTCAATTAAGGGCAGAAATGTGCGAATCAGGGGAGATAACCAGGAAGTGTTCAAAAGAGTTATCTGCCCCTAAATGGGTCCCAACACCCGCTTAAAATACTACTGAAGGGGGGGGGGGAGGGGGTTCAGGTCAAGTCTCGTTTTGCCTAAAACATTTCAACTGATATCTAGAACAGATTTAGTACACCCATCTTTTACACATTTCCTACTTTAAATCGGGCATTGAATGACAGTACGGTCTGATACATGTATATAGTGCAAACACTAACAACTATTTATCTCGAAAGGAAACGAAAACGCCACAGAATATGAAAATATCGGCAAGGACGGAAGATCGTTCTGTATTATCGTTTATTAGAAGAACTACGCATTCGTTCTTGAGTGGCAAAGGTGCATGTAGTAAATAGCTATTGGGTTAATCCATCGTACAAAAGGATTTCTGCAAAAGCAAATTTTAATTATCCGCCTCAATACTTACGTATAAACCTGTCACAAGGCGGAATGGAATTTGATAGTCCACAAATCCCAGGTCTCTCGTAAACCGATTCAGCACAATTCCTGTGTGAGACACCAATCATATTAACAAATATGTTTCTCCCGAGCGCAAAGAGTGAGAAGGATTTTTTATACACCATTCCCTATGGCTTACACAGCTATCCCCGGGAAGGATTGTCCTCAACCCCCGTATTCTTCAACCTCTACCCTCCAACTGTGAACATAATACTAAAACATCCGATAAATGCCTCCAAAATACTAAACATCCGGTAAATGCTTCGTAAAAACGGAAACAAGCAGAGGGACATTCATTCGGTCAACCCTTAATCATGTTTATGCAATTAATCTTACCAAGTATTTCGCGGCTGTAAGTTCAGGATGTGGAGTAGAGATATAAACGTCAACACGAAACAATTTATTCTGAGTATACGTAACATGTTCCTTCCATGTTAGCTACCAGAATTGTCATGACGAAAGCTTACCCATAGGGTTTACGTCAAAGAATCTCATCTTCGCTCTCAGAACTACCGAGAACATTTTGTCGTGTAGTCTTCTGCCAGCCGTCACCGCAAATCGACAGACGATCTCTCCGGAGGCGACGAATAACAGCAATGGACAAACAACGAAAACCATATAGTAAATTTGCTCTGTAGTCACATGTCCACAGTTGTCTTCGCTGGTGGCGTGTGTTGATCCTTCCACGGCTGAGGAATTAAATGTACCCGTATTGTTGACCCTGGTACATGAAACGTTGGACGAGACAGACAAGTCTTGATCAGTAACCAGAAAGGAAGAGTTCAGCATTTGTAGGCAGGGCTCAAGTTTGGTGTTGTTGGTGGATTGCGCGCAAACTTCAGACCTGTGAAAGCAAGAACAATTTGGCGAAACTTGAAGTTTAGTGTAGACTCGCTTTACCAGCGAATTGATGAAAATAGTGGGCTTTGAAGGAAACTCTGTCTTTAGGCGTAGATTTTTGTCCAGTCGTCTAACATCATCTACAGGTCTGTACCGGTTATGAGACCAGATACTCCTTAGTAGGCCTGCGAGGGCCATTATGGTCCCCCTACCAAACTTTTACCTTATCTCCGGAAGGACATGCACTTGAGAGCTAACACTCCGTGACTTTGTAGTTCATTATATTGGAGTGATTTTTGATTTTGACGGCCATGTGGCGTACCAGAAAAGTTATGTTTTCGTCATTTTTCTTCAAATTTCTGCTTTTCTGCGAAAAAAGTGAACATACGCTATATTATTTCACATCAGATTATTATTTAATAATTTATCATGCAATTTTTGTGAAGAAATTACAGATTATCGATCAAAAGATGACTTTTTTTGAAAATGGCGTCACTGTGACGTAATAAAAACGGCCATCTTGGATTTTTGTTCACGTTTTCTGATAGAGCTTGACCCAAGGGTATAGTGTGGTAAGTTTCGACTCCCTGGGTATAGGGATAAGAAAAATAATAATGGTGGCCGAAATGGACGCCAGGACTGGACACATCCCAGAAAAGCCCAGGCCAGATTGAGTTAAGAGGCTCAGCAGTATGGATGCCTCAGTCAACCTCCCTCAGATATCTGTATATATACAAACTTGCATGACCTTGGTACGGATAGGGAATTCCAGCGTACAATTTCTTTTGTTATACCCTATTTTTTTTAACAAAAATTTTCCCGAGACTCTTCTGTGTGGGGTCGCTTAGTAGTCCGTGTCATGTTACAACTGTTCCAGTGAGTACTCTCATAAAATAGTTGTTTTTTCGATTGATTGATATAAAACAAGATGTTGGCGTTTCGGTATTCCTTGAAATCCAAATGGCTTGTTGGAGGTTAAGAGTATTCACTTCGGGTTACTGTAGAACAATCATGGCAGTTCCAAGAAATACTTTGGCCTTTAACCTAAAAAAATTCAGTTTGCATTTTGAAAGAACCACCGAGAAATCAATTATTTCGCCGTTTCAAACAAAGCAAAAATCACGAAAATCTCATAAACCACGAAAAATCAACTATTTCTATAATACAACCAGGATCAGATCACAAAAATATATACCCCAATTTCCTCTCTATGACATTTACACCATTAGTAATAATTGTGTGTACAAATACAGTGCAATCGTGTTAAACAAGTGAAAGCATCTATCCCTGTGCCTATGCAGGTATGCTGAAAAAGTCCACAGACAACTCTGGAGTAAAGCAACCGACTCCAACTCAGTTATATTTATAGACTCATCGACATACAGAATAGATCAAATGTCATAACAATACTCTTTTTGAAGATCGGGGATCCACTAACTTAAATTCGTGGGAAAGGGGTTCAACATTGAGATGCTGGCAGGAATCCATCCCAAGACCTTCATGCCATCAGCCAATGAAAAACTGAGCCTGGGTATCACGACTACAGCCATGCAGTTTAACCGGATTAGTCATTTACACATTTGATCAGTGTTTGAGCATCCCATGGCATCTTCCGGAAATTCTTGTGTTTGAGCAAATTGTTGGCAGCGAAAAATGGGATTACAATATGAAAGGGAGCTAGAGTAACCCTTTGACGAAGGTGAGATGTAAATGAAAGAATCATTCGAACAATGTCCTGAAGTATTGTTTATTTATTTTTTGCGATTTTTTTTAAACAAGTGAAATGCAAGTAGTATATAGAGAGTAAAACGAGTTAATAGCGCCTCACTGCGCATGCGCAGAACAAAAAATGGGGCGGTTTTGGGGGTGTATTGGGGCGTGATGAGGCGAAATGGGGCGTGGCCTGAGTGCACAGGGTGAGTGGGTGGGTTCAAAATGGCGGCTACTTACAGTCCGCCATTTTGAACCCACCCACACACCAACAGGGTGAGTGGGTGGGTTCAAAATGGCGGCTACTTACAGTCCGCCATTTTGAACCCACCCACACACCAAAGGTCAATAAGTGCATATTTCCGGCAGAAAAAAAAAAAAAAGTTCCGGCAAAAAAAAAAATAAAAAATGTATTCATGCGCGGTGATGCGGTTTGGCCGTGGTTTTGGCGGTGATTCGGTCTCGGGAAAAAGCTTCCGCGGAGAAAAAGTAGTCCCTAGATAAAATGGTCCGATTGGGGCGAGTGAGGTATCAAAGTGAAGCTTATGTGAAGGGGCATTTAATGGGCTGGGTGTGGGGTTGAACTATTGGCCTTCTGCGCATGCGCGGTGGCCGAAGGGTATGAAAATAGCCGTGTTGGAGCTAGGGAAGCCCCTAAGGGGTCGAGTGAGGTATCAAAGTGAAGCTTATGTGAGGGTGCATCTAATGGGCTGGGTGTGGGTTTGAACTATCGGCATTCTGCGCATGCGCGGTGGCCGAAGGGTATGGAAATAGACGTTTTGGAGCTAGGGGAGCCCTAATGGACCAATGGGGTCGAGTGAGGTATCAAAGTGAAGCATTCGTGAGGGGGCATCTGATGGGCTGGGTGTGGGGTTGAACTATCGGCATTCTGCGCATGCGCGGTGGCCGAAGGGTATGGAAATAGACGTTTTGGAGCTAGGGGAGCCCCTAATGGACCAATAGGGTCGAGTGAGGTATCGATGTGAAGCATTCGTGAAGGGGCATCTGATGGGCTGGGTGTGGGGTTGAACTATCGGCATTCTGCGCATGCGCGGTGGCCCAAAGGGTATGGAAATAGACGTTTTGGAGCTAGGGGAGTCCCTAATGGACCAATGGGGTCGAGTAAGGTATCAAAGTGAAGCATTCGTGAAGGGGCATCTGATGGACTGGGTGTGGGGTTGAAATATCGACATTCTGCGCATGCGCGGTGGCCGAAGGGTATGAAAATAGCCTTTTTGGAGCTAGGGGAGCCCCTAGTGGACCGATGGGGTCGAGTGAGGTATCAAAGTGCAGCATTCATGAAGGGGAATCTGATGGACTGGGTGTGGGGTTGAAATATCGGCATTCTGCGCATGCGCGGTGGCATGTAGCGAAAGTGGACATTTTCGGGCAGTACATGAAGGTATTTGGTATCGAGATGGGCTATTCACGGTTCGAATGCGTCCTGGAAGGTGTCATCTTGTAGTTCTCGGGGTGTACATTCCGATTTGAGGATGTTCGCGTCATCTGTGACGTCATCGGTGACGTCATCGGTACGAGTAGTAGCGAAAGTGGACATTTTCGGGCAGTACATGAAGGTATTTGGGGTCGAGATGGGCTATTCACGGTTCGAATGCGTCCTGGAAGGTGTCATCTTGTAGTTCTCGGGGTGTACATTCCGATTTGAGGATGTCCGCGTCATCTGTGACGTCATTGATGACGTCATCGGTACGAGTAGTAGCGAAAGTGGACATTTTGTGGGTGCGTGGGGGTGAGTTTGGTGTAGAGATGGACCATCCTTAGTCCGAATGCGTCGTGTGAGGTGTCATTTTGTAGCTCTCGGAGTGTACAATCCGAATTGAGGCATGTCCGAAGCATCTGTGACGTCATCGATGACGTCATCAGTAGGAGTATTAGCGAAAGTGAGCCTTTTGGGGTAGTGCAGGAAGGTATTTGGTGTAGAGATGGACCAGCCGCGTTGCGAATGCGTCGTGTGGGGTGTCATGTTGTAGCTCTCGGAGTATAGACCCTGATTTCAGGGATATTTACAGCATCTGTGACGTCATTGGTGACGTCAAGGGTACAAGTTGTAGCGAAAGTGGGCATTTTTTAGCAGTGAAGGATGTTATTTGGCCTTTTGGGGCAGTGCAGGAAGGTATTTGGTGTAGAGATGGACCATCCGCGTTTGCGAATGCGTCATGGGATGTGTCATGTTGTAGCTCTCGGAGTATACACCCTGATTTCAGGGATATTTACAGCATCTGTGACGTCAACGATGACGTCATTAGTACAAGTTGTAGCGAAAGTGGGCCTTTTGAAGGTGTTTGGGGTAGAGATGGACCGCTATGGATCCGAATGGGTCGTGGAGGGTGTCAAAGTGAAGCTTGTGTGGGGTAGAGTCAGAATGGCGTGTTTTTGAATGCAAGTCGCGTCAATCTGCGCAGGCGCAGTTGGTTGTAGTAAGTAAAGTG
>JAVTVY010041365.1:0-195694 GCA_036873755.1 Hanleya hanleyi | reverse complement strand
ACACTCTGTCAACCACCAAGATGTTCGCTTGCACAACTTGCCAGAAGCTGTTTACTCGTCTAGATAATTTACGACGCCACGAGGCCTCCACCCACAACGATGCTCGGTATACTTGTACAACCTGCGCACGGTCATTCAATCGGGAGGATGATTTACTGCGTCATGAGAGGGTACTTCACGCGGGTGCGACGGTACTATGTAATGATTGTGGTCGACTCTTCAAACGACCCAGTCGGTTTAGACAGCACCAACGTTTGAGGCATGCCCCGTCTCTACGGTTTGGGCGACAACTTTCCACTAAAGAGGAGCCGCGGAAGGTCAGACCCAGTGAAGATGAACCCGGAGAGACGAACGCCACTGGTGATGCGATGACGAAGAGCCTGCCTATACCCACGGTCCAGGAGGGCCTGGATATCCAGCCGGACCCCACCGTTACGGTTTCGAGTCATACGCCTGATAACATCGAACATTTTCTGGACGAGCCCATAAATGTTCCTAGCGATCTCTTACAGGGCGCCCATCCGGTGAGTGACATCTATCGGCGCCATTGGACCATGATACGGCACTGTTTCTACCGTCATCGCCCTATTCAAGATATCTACAATTTTCGACTGACCGACCTCGCCCGTCTAGGCAGCTACGTGGAAGCCATCTTCAATGACCAAGCAACGTCCTTCAAATTAAATCTGGCGTTTGGTTATGTGCTGCAGCATAAGGAGACAGATCAAGTCCGATACTTTTACACGAGCAGTAACATCCGGGTATTTGACCAACCGTTTACCATCATTAACCGGGCGTCGCTAGAGACGATGCTGGAGAACCTGGCCAACGTGGATCCCTTGGGATGGGCCCAACAACAACGCCCCAACACCAAGTGGAAAGTGGAGAGGGTAACCAATGTTACGTTCTTCGTGACCAAGCTGACCGACCAACCCATCGGATGAAAGTATTCACCCAGGCACTGATAGATTCTCAGAATGCGCAAACAACTATCTGAGGATATGTTGCCTCAACGGTATCCTGGCCTGACCGACGGTGATTAGAATAAACGGTTCAGAGCGAACATGGCCGAAGATGGAACTTTCTGAAATGAAGACTTCTGATTGGACAAGAATACATCTAACGGACAGGAACGAATATGACAGATGCAAATGGTGGCCTCTGATTGGACAAGTCTTCTTGAATTGTAACACCAAGTGGATAGTGGAGATAATGACCAATGTTGCGTTCTTCGTGGTTAAACTGACCACCACCTCCATCGGATGAAAGTATTCACCCATGCACTGATAGATACTCAGAATGCGCAAACAACTATCTGAGGATATGTTGCCTCAACGGTATCCTGGCCTGCCCGACGATGATTAGAATAAACGGTTCAGATGGCACTTTCTGAAATGGAGACTTCTGATTGGACAAGAATACATCTAACGGACAGGAACGAATATGAAACATGCAAATGGTGGCCTCTGATTGGATAAGAATCTTCTTGAATTGTAAATATACCCAACGCGGCTCCCCCAGCGTGGGTGTGATGTAACATTGGGGAAAATAAAATATATGAAAAAACTTCTTGTTGTTGTTGTTCTCTCATGTGTCATCCTTGTTGTTGTTGTTGTTGTTCTCTCTCTGGTCTATATCATGGTGTTATGTTAGAGTGTTAAGGTGTAACGACGGGCGTTGACGGGCATCACCGCATTTCGAAGAATTAGTGACAATTCCATGGAATATCAGAGCTTCTGAGCTATTTCACGAGGGCGTTGAAGCATTAAGAATGGTGTTGGTGGGCGTTGCTACAAGATGACACCTCACACGGTCCATTTGGACCGCGGATGGTCCATCTCTACACCAAATAACATCCTTCACTGCTAAAAAAGGCCCACTTTCGCTACAACTTGTACTAATGACGTCACCAATGACGTCACAGATGCTATAAATATCCCTGAAATCAGGGTCTATACTCCGAGAGCTACAACATGATACCCCACACGACGCATTTGCAACGCGGATGGTCCATCTCTACACCAAATACTTTCCTGCACTGCCCCAAAAGGCTCACTTTCGCTAATACTCCTATTGATGACGTCATCGATGACGTCACAGATGCTTCGGACATGCCTCAATTTGGAATGTACACCCCGAGAGCTACAAAATGACACCTCACACGACGCATTCGGACTAAGGATGGTGCATCTCTACACCAAACTCACCCTCACGCACCCACAAAATGTCCACTTTCGCTACTACTCGTACCGATGACGTCATCAATGACGTCACAGATGACGCGGACATCCCTCAAATCGGAATGTACACCCCGAAAACTACAAGATGACACCTTCCAGGACGCATTCGAACCGTGAATAGCCCATCTCGACCCCAAATACCTTCATGTACTGCCCGAAAATGCCCACTTTCGCTACTACCGATGACGTCACCGATGACGTCACAGATGACGCGGTACCGATGACGTCACCGATGACGTCACAGATGACGTGGACATTCCTCAAATCGGAATGTACACCCCGAGAACTACAAGATGACACCTTCCAGGACGCATTCGAACCGTGAATAGCCCATCTCGACCCCAAATACCTTCATGTACTGCCCCAAAATGGCCACTTTACTTACTACAACCAACTGCGCATGCGCAGATTAACGCGACTTTCATTCAAAAACACACCATTCTGACTCTACCCCACACAAGCTTCACTTTGACACCTCACACGACCCATTCGAACCGTGAATAGCCCATCTCGACCCCAAATACCTTCATGTACTGCCCGAAAATGTCCACTTTCTCTACTACTCGTACCAATGACGTCACCGATGACGTCACAGATGACGCGGACATCCCTCCAATCGGAATGTACACCCCGAGAACTACAAGATGACACCTTCCAGGACGCATTCGAACCGTGAATAGCTCATCTCGACCCCAAATACCTTCATGTACTGCCCCAAAATGGCCACTTTACTTACTACAACCCACTGCGCATGCGCAGATTAACGCGACTTTCATTCAAAAACACACCATTCTGACTCTATCGAACCGTGAATAGCCCATCTCGACCCCAAATACCTTCATGTACTGCCCGAAAATGTCCACTTTCGCTACTACTCGTACCGATGACGTCACAGATGACGCGGGCATCCCTCCAATCGGAATGTACACCCCGAGAACTACAAGATGACACCTTCCAGGACGCATTCGAACCGTGAATAGCCCATCTCGACCCCAAATACCTTCATGTACTGTCCCAAAATGGCCACTTTACTTACTACAACCAACTGCGCATGCGCAGATTAACGCGACTTTCATTCAAAAACACACCATTCTGACTCTACCCCACACAAGCTTCACTTTGACACCTCGACCCATTCGAACCGTGAATAGCCCATCTCGACCCCAAATACCTTCATGTACTGCCCGAAAATGTCCACTTTCGCTACTACTCGTACCGATGACGTCACCGATGACGTCACAGATGACGCGAACATCCCTCAAATCGGAATGTACACCCCGAGAACTACAAGATGACACCTTCCAGGACGCATTCGAACCGTGAATAGCCCATCTCGACCCAAATACCTTCATGTACTGCCCCAAAATGGCCACTTTACTTACTACAACCAACTGCGCATGCGCAGATTAACGCGACTTTCATTCAAAAACACACCATTCTGACTCTACCTCACACAAGCTTCACTTTGACACCTCACACGACCCATTCGAACCGTGAATAGCCCATCTCTATCCCAAACACACCCCTACCTAGCACCCAAAATGCCTGTTTTCTATACTACGGGCCAGGCTGCGCATGCGCAGACTATTGAACACGGACGAACCATTAGTGTAGTCAAGTGCTCCTCCACGAGAGCTTCAAAATAAGACCTCACTCGACCCCATTGGACCATTAGGGACTCACCTAGACTCCAACATGTCCACCCCGTATGGGCCTATACACCCATAGCCATGCAGTATAGGCCTATGGGCCTACCCAGGCCTCGGTGACTTTTTTGAAAAATTTCACCGATTCGCTCCGCAACACTTCCTATCGTGTTCTAAATGACGAGACGAGTAAAACGAGACACCACAACCCTACCGCAAATGTATAGAAGTACGTTTCCCAGGGGACAAACATTGATCCTAATACTCCCAGTATGGACTATATGGGGCTCAGTGACTTTTTTCAAAAATTTCACCGATTCGCACGGGGACACTTCTTATCATGTTCTAAATGACGAGACGAGTAAAACGAAACCCCACAACCCTACCGCAAATGTATAGAAGTACGTTTCCCAGGGGTACAAACATTGATCCTAATACTCCCAGTATGGACTATATGGGGCTCAGTGACTTGTTTCAAAAATTTCACCGATTCGCACGGGGACACTTCTTATCATGTTCTAAATGACGAGACGAGTAAAACGAAACCCCACAACCCTACCGTAAATGTATAGAAGTAGGTTTCCCAGGATGGTCCTATACCTCCCATACCCCATATAGGCATTTTCCCGTAATTTAGAATAAAGTCCGTATTCCGTATTTTTTCAGGAATTTTTTACATACACCCACCCTGGAACTAGGGGGAGATAACTCTATTGACAGGCGAGCCCCGTTAAGCCCGGCGACCTATATACCACCCATACCCCATATAGGCATTTTCCCAGGTTTTTCGATAAAGTCCGTTTTCCGTTTTTTTTCAGGAAAAATTTTACATGCACCCACCCCATTGCCTGAATGCCTCTTCACCTAGGCTTCACTTTGATACCTCACTCGACCCCATTGGACCATTAGGGGCTCCCCTAGCTCCAACACGTCTATTTCCATACCCTTGGGCCACCGCGCATGCGCAGAATGACCCTAATTTAACCCCACACCCAGCCCATCAGATGCCCCTTCACGAATGCTTCACATCGATACCTCACTCGACCCCATTGGTCCATTAGGGGCTTCCCTAGATGCCAAAACGTCTATTTTCATACCCTTCGGCCACCGCGCATGCGCAGAATGACCCTAATTTAACCCCACACCCAGTCCATCAGATGCCCCTTCACATAAGCTTCACATCGATACCTCACTCGACCCCATTGGTCCATTAGGGGCTTCCCTAGATACCAAAACGTGTATTTTCATACCCTTCGGCCACCGCGCATGCGCAGAATGACCCTAATTTAACCCCACACCCAGTCCATCAGATGCCCCTTCATGAATGCTTCAATTTGATACCTCACTCGATCCCATTGGTCCATTAGGGGCTTCCCTAGATACCAAAACGTCTATTTTCATGCCCTTGGGCCACCGCGCATGCGCAGAATGACCCTAATTAAACCCCACACCCAGTCCATTAGATGCCCCTTCATGAATGCTTCACTTTGATACCTCACTCGACCCCATCGGTCCACTAGGGGCTTCCCTAGCTCCAAAACGTCTATTTTCATACCCTTGGGCCACCGCGCATGCGCAGAATGACCCTAATTCAACCCCACACCCAGTACATCAGATGCCCCTTCATGAATGCTTCACTTTGATACCTCACTCGACCCCATCGGTCCACTAGGGGCTTCCCTAGCTCCAAAACGTCTATTTTCATACCCTTGGGCCACCGCGCATGCGCAGATTGACCCTAATTCAACCCCACACCCAGTCCATCAGATGCCCCTTCATGAATGCTTCACTTTGATACCTCACTCGACCCCATCGGTCCACTAGGGGCTCCCCTAGCTCCAAAAAGGCTATTTTCATACCCTTCGGCCACCGCGCATGCGCAGAAGGCCGATATGTCAACCCCTCACCCAGCCCATTAGATGCCCCTTCACCTAAGCTTCACTTTGATACCTCACTCGACCCCATCAGACCATTTTATCTAGGGACTACTTTTTCTCCGCGGAAGTTTTTTCCCGAGACCGAATCACCGCCAAAACCGCGGCCAAACCGCATCACCGCGGATGAATACATTTTTTTTTTTTTTTTTTGCCGGAACTATTTAGTCATTGACCTTTGGTGACCCTCCTCGTTGCTCCTCATTGCTCCTCATTGAGCATGCGCAGTAGGCAGCCAACAAGGTTCTGCGCATGCGCAGTGAGGAGCTAAAGGTAGCAGATCCACTTTGTATACTACTCCCCTTCCATCATCTTCTACAGTGCGAGACAGCAAAATAAGGTGCCACACTCCACAGTAAAATCCACAAGAAAATGATGGCCACCACAATACTCCTTCCCCAAACATGCATTCCCGGAGATGCCAGTTAACTGAAGGGGATCACTATCAATCAAGGGGCGTGACCTTTGACCCGGACGGGGCCTATAAAGTTTAGGGCACGGGCTTCGGCCTTGCCCTAAAATATCAACTTTCCCACACTAACCGCTCGTAAACCGTGCATAAAATAACCATTGAGCACGCCTATGAAAACATTATTTCTTAAATATACCATTCGATCCGCCCTCTCGTCGGGCAGAAACTTCTAAAAGACTCCCAGCTCGCAAAGTCTGATACGGTCCGAATGCTTAAACTATATTCTGTTGCCATTTATCTACGAGGATTCGTACCGTACAAAACTTGGCGATGTGGGTGGCTATTAGAATCTTGTGTCCGGTGAGGGGGCGGATCATTGTTTCTTACATATAGGTATAGTGTACCATACAGGTGTATTGTATCATATAGGTGTATTGTATCATATAGGTTTATATTGTGTCATATATTGTATTGTGCCATATAGGGTATTGTACCATATATGGTATTGTACCATATAGGTTCTACCAGATGTACATATGGAGTATACGAATATCGGGTACTTATAATATGCTTATTTTGAATTGATGCTATTACGGTTCCCACAACAGCGTTAACTTTCAATATTAGCATATAACTTTTAGAATGACAAAGGATTTCGAATGTTCATTCCATCGCAATAAAGAATTTGTTCGTCATTATGCTGCTCTTGTCCATCACCACGGTTTTTAATCGAGCGTGGTTTTTTAACAGAAGCCGTTGTCTTTTCCACTGTAATGGACAAGAGCAGAATACTGCCGAACAAATTCTTTATTGCAATGGAATGAAAATTCGAAATCCTTTGTCATTCTAACAGTAATATGCTAATGTTGAAAGTTAACGCTGTTGTAAGAATCGTAATATTGTCGAACGAAAAAGATTTTCGACTATTGTAGCGAAAATTCTATTGTGGACGACGGCTGAATGGTGAATGTCGGATCTGACGTTTATACTACACATCGCTCATTGCTTCCTGCAACCGTAATTATTTTTTTTTAGCCATTGAGCTAGAGGACTGAGACTTACCACACAATACCATTTGGTCAAGCTCTACCAGAAAATGTAAAAAAAAATCAGGATAGTCGCTTTAATGACGTCACACTGACGTCATTTTATAAAACCCTCATTTTTTTGGTCTATTTTTGGGTCAGATTTTTCGAATGTTTGATTCATGCAATTGGTTGATATTAATGTGATGTGAAATAAAATAGTTTTTTCCCTCTTCTCATCGCGGAAAAGCAGAAATTTTGAAGAAATATGACGAAATCATCACTTTTCTCGTACCCCATGTGGCGCTTTCTTGAATTTACCCTTCATTCACTTCTCCGGGGGTTATCAAATAGGCTCAAATGACCCCAATATGATAAACTATAAAGTCACGAAGTGTCAGATTTAAATTTTTTATCGTTCCCGAGATAGCGCAGAAAGTTAATTTGTCCCCCCCCCGGCCTGATATAGGGTTAACCGGCAGCGGGCGAATGAGGAATAGCAAGGCTTTCAGAAAAAGAAGTGTAAGTTGACGCACTATGAAATATCTTTCATGGACAAGTTACTTTTAATTCAAAATGAGACACGACTCACGTAATCTCTTATTACAGAGTACCGGTATCAATTTAGAAATTCTACTCCGAATAATTCTAGAGCGCTGGTGACAGATTTTACAAGGACATGTAGTAGCCTAGTACGGTCGATGTGTCCCAGCGATGACTGATCATGAAACGTCTCGGCGAAGAAATGTAGAAGGGGCTCTGCAGCTCCGTGTCCGATATACAGATTCATCCGGGCATGCACTGTGACAATAGGCAGTCGATACACCTCCACGATTCTCTACCTATCGAGAAAGTTTGCAGGATATCCACCTGAACGGTTGGTATATTTAGGTTCGTATTGAGGCTTTTTGTTATAGTTCTATTTATCTGCATCGTTAATAATTCCGAGCTGATGGTGGCGTATATTGGTTAGTATTTACTGGATGTGAATGCATAACGCTTTTAATACGCCGCCATTTTGAGCATTGTCCCCAAAAATTGCTGGACCAGGGAAGTCTGTGCAGTATCAGTATATTTCGCCCAGGGCCTATCATCACTCTCAACAATAATGTGTTATATTGTGCTGAGTATAAGATGGTTGGATATAATACTGTTGAATATAACATTTTGACGGGATCATTTCAAATGTTGTTTTTAACACCCTGTAATACTTTAGTATTAACACTGAATTACATTTGATGTCATCAGTGATGTTCACACTGTATACCCCTCTTTTTGCGGAGACCTGTTCATTCGTGAATACTTGCTGTCAAAATCTGGCTGGTCTCGTGGGCATATTATGAACTCTGGTCCAGCTCCTATGTGTATCTAAACATTACGTTTATATCATACATAACTTTTTGGCGTGAATGCGTATAGTACGGGCATGTACATGTAATAGTTTATCAATTTGCTCTAGATAGAAATCCATAAGGTGGAAAAATGTATCGGTCAAGTGTCATTTATGACTAATTGTCATCTTTACAAAGTTATCTCCTTTTGTGTGTTGACAATCAGTGAGTGAGCGAGTGAAGGCATTAAGGCATATAGATTATGTTCGAACATTCAAAATGAGAATTTTCTTAAAAGTTCAGTAATGGTTCTTTAGTGAATGATTAAACATTTCATGGAAAAAAGTGATGTTCACCATGGTTATTTATAAAATATTGCATGTGCATGAAAGTGTCCAGCGAATGGCTATATAATGCTGAATTATTAGGATAGTAGCATTATTTTCAAGTTTAAAGCCGTTTTGTCTTTCCAAAGTCAAAAACTTCTTTAAATTACCATATAATGTTGAATTTATACAATTCTGGTGAAAAATGAATCAAAAATAGGGGGTCACCATAATTTTGTTCAAACTGCAGCTGTATGACTGTTCCGCCCTATTTCAGGAGGGAGGGGGGGGGGGGGTATGGGGGGTGAGAAATTGGGCTGGACACGGGAAATATTCTTGGGGGTCATCTCCAAGGCATTTTACAAAGCTTTCCTTTGGCTACCAGTGAATACAGAACAAGTCTCATGGGGTACTAAGGGGTTACGTCTCATTTATTGCCCACCTAGCATTCTGTGTCATCCAACCGATGAATCTAACCGGTCCAAGATTTGGTCAAAACTATTACACTTTGGAGCTACTGGTGATACGAATAAGTGGGTCTGTCTTGCCAGATAACAATCTTTTGTCTACTTTTACCCTATTTTAAGGTGTCAGGACAACTGAAATAATAGGATATTCAGTCTGTTTCGAAAAATTAACAAAAATCCCCATGTTTTGGCCCAATAGGCAGCGTGATCTGGTCCCTTAATGTCGCTTTCAACAAGTTTTCAGACATATCAGAACAATGTGCCTTCATACGACTGGGCGGTATCGGTGTCGCCCTTTTGTGGTGCTACCTCACGTAAGCACCATGCCGTAGACAGACATGAAACTTTACCCAGTATTATCCAGACACCAGGCCAACTAGTCCTTGACCTATCCTCTTAATGCTGAGCGACAAGTGAAAAAGTAACAAGTTCCATGTTTCAAGTCTTAGGTATGACTAGACCCAGAATCGATCTCAGACCCTTCATTGTTAAACAGGGCACCAGGATAAAATCAATCCGATCGGGATTTTGGTTCCAGAGTACGGTTTGCAGGCCTATATATTAGAAGGTAAATCATGTTATACATGCATTATGACAGCATGTATACGTACATGTACATGTAAGTTATCAATATAATTATAGTCCTACATTGTGACAGTAGCAGAGCATGTAAGAGAGATAGTGGATATGAGCAGGACTGATTACATCAACGCCCAGGAAGTGGTCCGGAGACCAATTGTCCGTCCGTCAGACTGTCAAATCTGGTTTTCACATAGCTCACGCAATAAAAGGCCATTTGAGGGGTGAAACCCTTCACTGTTATATTTATTATGCAGGTGTGATCAAGATCCAAAAGCACCACATTGCATGTCTTATTGGGGTATCAAGGGTTAGAGCTGTCTTTTATAACCGATATTGCATCATTAAGAGTGGGAGTTAATATCGAGAATCTTTTCCTCCGATAACCACAGATTTATGTTTTCGTCTTTTCTCCAGATTTGAGATAACAGATTCACCAAAAAGGACCCAAGATACCAGTGACAATGGCTGACACTGACTCCGAATACCTGGATATGAAAAGGAGGAAAGGGTTCCGCTTTCTGGATGCGAACCATGATGGAATGGTAACGCGAAAAGAATTCCTCGCCTGCGGATTGGAACTTGCCAAATTGGTCAATGCCACATCAGAAGATACCGAAAATGCAAAGAAGATCTGGGAGAAATGGTGCGACATAATGTTCCTACCGGCTCCAGATGACAGGGGTATTAATGAGGAAGAGTTTGTCCGTAATCACAAGCGTTATTGGGAAAGTGGCCGGAAAGCCGAAATTGTGGCTCACAACAACACCACGTGGGAGAACTTCTTCAACATGATTGACCGGAACAAGGACGGCAAAATCTCTCGAGAAGAGCTGGGATTTTACTACCACGCACTGGGAGCGAAAAAGGAAAAGTTCATCGAGAAGGTTTACAGGAAGTTGGATTTGAATGCCGATGGATACATCACGAAAGACGAGTACGTGAGATCAGGAACCGAATTCTGGACCAACGGTGACCCCAGCTCAGGCTACGAATTCATCTATGACGTTGAATAGAAGTTCAGAGCGCCATCCATTTCAACGTACATGTATTGTAGGTTGTTGCACTACTATGCACACTTTTATGATATCGTACATTTTTTGGTTGGTGTTTATTATACAAATTCCGGTTTGAAAGTTCGAAATTAGCCAATTCATTCAGGCGTGGTAGCTGTAAGCAGTTCCCTGGATGAAAAATGTTAATCGCCGTAAATGTTCATGTTCATATATGTTTGTCTGTGGAGAAAAGAACTTCGGCACTGGCGGCCTTTGCAGGGTATAAAGATGAAAAATAAATAAATGAAGAGCCCTAAAGCAGGTTTAATGTTTTGCGTTGCTGCTCTACGTTCTAGTAAGGGCAATGAGAGAGCACGATATTCTAGACGGATTACGGCCGGTGTGGAGGCTAAGAATGTCCCGTGGCTACGAATGTCCAGTTCCTATCTTCTAACCCAGGTTGGGCACTTACTTTTCTCCACAATGGGGACAAGTGTCCATCCTTGGTTGCAATAGAAAATTATTTGAAAAGGGACGCTAATCACCAGGACATTGTTATCCATCATCACACCCGCATCAGCGGTTCACATTAATCACCAGGACATTGTTATCCATCATCACACCCGCATCAGCGGTTCACATTAATCACCAGGACATTGTTATCCATCATCACACCCGCATCAGCGGTTCACATTAATCACCAGGACATTGTTATCCATCATCACACCCGCATCAGCGGTTCACATTAATCACCAGGACATTGTTATCCATCATCACACCCACATCAGCGGTTCACATTAATCACCAGGACATTGTTATCCATCATCACACCCGCATCAGCGGTTCACATTAATCACCAGGACATTGTTATCCATCATCACACCCGCATCAGCGGTTCACATTAATCACCAGGACATTGTTATCCATCATCACACCCGCATCAGCGGTTCACATTAATCACCAGGACATTGTTATCCATCATCACACCCACATCAGCGGTTCACATTAATCACCAGGACATTGTTATCCATCATCACACCCGCATCAGCGGTTCACATTAATCACCAGGACATTGTTATCCATCATCACACCCGCATCAGCGGTTCACATTAATCACCAGGACATTGTTATCCATCATCACACCCGCATCAGCGGTTCACATTAATCACCAGGACATTGTTATCCATCATCACACCCGCATCAGCGGTTCACATTTCTGTATAGATCTATACTCATTCTCCGTATTGCTGAATGTGTCCGGTCCGAATAAACACTCGTAGACCCGGAGAATGAGCGATGATGGTGCATGACATTCATGCTCACTCGTGAATTTGTTGAATATTCATCAAATGCTCGTATGAATCCACACGAACATAGTTTGTTTAAGGTTTATAATACCATTGAAATTATGCCTACAGTTTGTGAAGTAGTCCCCTGGGTGTGTTTAGGATATTCAAGATGACTGTGCCCATGCTCGTGTCGGCCCTATACTAATCACCACAACGGACAATACTGGACCTCCAAATTACCACAACGGACACTCGTAATTTAACCATAATAATGTTTATGTGGAGTCCATTTTGATCCTTTAGGATCCGCTGTGGTATGATGCGGGTCCGTGTTGGTAATAAATGAGGTGGTACTTTGGATGCCTGTAGTGTTCAATTCTGGTAATTTGATAGTCCGTTGTGGCCTGTTGTGGTAACTTGGTGGTTGGTAGTGGTCCGTCGTGGTAATTATTAGGACCCATCGAAATAAGCCCGTTCTGCTATCGATGACGTCATCCTTCGTGCCTCGCTTTGATGTAAATAGACCGAAGCCAGATGACCACAAACTATGATATAGATCAGAATCTCAACGGCAGTCTGTCTCTACTTTATAGAATGGCCCAATCAAAGACGGCCTGAACTTTCGAATGCATTCTGTATCAGCAGCACAACGAAATGTTGGATGTAACCTGTCTCTTTGAATACACAGGATATGCGACCAACCTTGTAGCTGCTATACTGATGACACAATTGTCGCAACTATTTTGTCATTGGTAGTTGCCACACAACCTAGCGATATCCCAGAATACCGCTTCGTTCACGCGCCAGTGATCTCACACGGTCATAGTCTAGGTAACTGTTGGTAGTACATGTAGCCTACTTGTCACAGTCTGAACTAGATGAACAGAAAATAGGCGAATATACTTTATAAGGTATCCTATCTGAAGACGGGTTAATATGGTTACATTGGTGACAATTTTATAGTTATAATTAGAAGAAATTACGAGAAATGGCAACTCACGACGTACATGTACCTCCTCATATTATAAGCACAGAAGAACTGTGGCGATACATCTAGACTGTGAATAGAGATGCACCAAATTATTACCTGTACCCTAAATGTAGATCGTACTTCGAATATTATACAGTCGCATACATGTAGCTCGATGCCGGACTTATATGCTATATCTTTACATCATTCCTCGCTCTTTGCAATGGCGGTACATCTACCCGGTGTAAACGGAAACGATGTCCGGTCGGAAAGAATGTCCGGCTCTCTTCTTGTAACCTAGTTATACATGTTATACATATTTTCCTAATGATAAACCTGAATAAATGTTGATTTCGGGTGGAGGTGGCTGGTGGAGGGGTCGCGCGGCGGGGGGCGGGGGAGGGGTCAATTGTTTGACTCTCCCAATAACATAATTAACCCTATCTGGCCTGGATTTTTGGGGACCTGTCGTGGCCTAATTATTTTCTCACCCCTTGAGCTAGGGGGCTGAAACTTACCACACGATACCCTTGGGTAAAGTTTTACCAGAAAATGTAAAAACAATCCAAGACGGCCGCTTTGATGAGTTCACAGTGACGTCATTTTTAAAAACGGCATTTTTTGGTCGATTTTTCGGTCGGATTTTCCGAATTTTTTATTTATGCAATTTCTCCGCAAAAACTGCATGATAAATTAGTAAATATTAATGTGATGTGAAATAAAATAGTTTTTGCCCAATTTTCTTCACGGAAAGGCGGAAATATGAAGAAGACATATGAAAAAACATCACTTTTCTGGTACCTCACGTGACCGCCATCTTGAATTTACCCATGATCCTCTGCTCGGAGCGTTATGCAAATAGGCTCAAAATGACCCCAATATGTTAAACTATGAAGTCAAGGAGTTTCAGCTCTCCATGTTTTGTCGTTCCAGAGATAGCGCAGAAAGTTTGGTAGGGGAGAGGGGCATTTTTACCCCCCCCCCCAGGGCAGGTAGGGTTAACCAGTTGGCAACGGTAACCAGCCCCTGTGGTGATATCCAGTCCGTCTGTATCTCGTCAGTAAATAACATCATACGGGACTGAAGAGCGTGTAAAATGAAGGCTTACGACGAGTGCGTCAGAACATTCTCGTATATATTTGATTCCCGGGCACTCGCAAAAATATGGTTTATTAATCACATAGAATAGAAAACCACTTAAATAAGCGGGTATCGGGTATATGTGCCTACACCCTAGTATAATGTATACCTTTAGAGTCGCCCTCTCGCCTAAAAGACACCCAACTCGCAATGTTTGGTATGCGAATGCTTGGACTATATTCTATGGTGTTCTGTTTGGGCCAAGCTCGAGGCGCGTGGCGACTTTTAGAAACTCGCCACGCGCCGTGGACCTCTCCGGCGCGCGGCGACTGGCGACTTTCTCCTGACTCTTAACATGTAAAAACTTGCAGATTAAGAGACAGGAGAAAGTCACCAGTCGCCGCGCGCCGGAGAGGTCCACGACGCGTGGCGAGTGGCGATTTCTCTACAATCTAAATTCGCCAGTCGCCGTGCGCCGTTGTTCGTCCGGCGAGTGGCGCGCGGCGGGGTTTTCCAGATTAACAGATAGGGCCAAAGGCACCAGTCGCCGCGCGCCGGTGTGTCCACGGCGCGTGGCGAGTGGCTAAAAATCGCCACGCGCCGCGAGCTTGGCCCAAATAAACACCATAATATTCTGCTGCCATGCATCTACGAGGATTAATTCGCCTTAAAACCACGCCCACTCCCACCATCTCAAATCTCTGGCTTTGAGGGCCTGCGTACCATACCAAACTTTGCGGTTTCGTTTAGAATCTTGTGTCCGCGTGAGAGATGGAAACTTTGTTTCTTACCTATCTAGGTATATTATACCATATAGGGTATTGGCATATATACCCGATGTGCATGTGGAGGCTAAGAATGCCCGGTGGCTGAAAGTTTCCGACTCCTATCTTCTAAGCCAGCTAGGACATTTTTCACTACATTAGGGATAAGCGTCCGTCCTTAGTCGTAAAGAGATAACGATATGAGAAGGGACATTATTAGCCATCACACCGGAGTATATTTTGACCGACGATGAATTTCAAACTAAACAGAACGCAAAATTTCGTAGCGAATTGTTGTAGCGAGCTGGCTTAATAGTCCATCAACCAGAGGGGTGAACCGTGCGCTAGAGGTCACACAACAGGTGTCAATGGTTTGACATCTATGGACCATGCAGATAACGAAACCGAAGGGTGCCCACCTGGCACCCTTGAGCATTTTGATAAAACACCTTGTTTCCATGGCAACCACAGGAAAAATAACTAATATTATAAGAATGTGAATAATTTGATCAATATCTGAATATTTTGCTTATCCTTTAGTCTAGAGAGTATCTATGAGTCAAGCTCTATCAAACAATGCAAGAATATCCAAGATAGCCGCCCTGGTGACGTCTTTGAGGCGTCATTTTCAAAAAAATGCATTTTCTGACGAATTTTTGGCCAGATTTTTCGATTTATTTACTTATGAAAATTTCTCCGCATTAACTGATGAATAAATTGGAGAATAATTATATGATATGAAACAAAATACTTTTGGCCTCTTTTACCTCACAAATTAAAAATCTAGAAGAGAAATGGCCAAGATACCATTTTTGTTGCGCCCATACGGCCGCCATCTTGAATGTGCCCATGAAGCTTTGACCTTAGGCTTTTGCCAATAGACTCATATTGACCACAACGTGATAAGCTTTCAATCTCAACCAAAGCTCTCAATGTTTCGTATTTCCAGAACCACAGGAGGAAAATCGCTAAAGGGGGAGGGGAAAATTTCTCCGTCCTATAGATATTCCGGAATCTCAGATACATGTGGTATTTTTTTGGTTCCGTTTAAGGACCATTAAGAACCCTCGATAAATTTGACTAAATTTGTTCACGGAATTACGTGGAACTACAAGTGATATACTGTTAGTCTCCGCGGCCCGCCCTCTGTACATGTCATTTAACAAATATTTGTAGCTTTATTGTTTTGGCGGGAAGATTAAGCCGTACGACCTCGGACATTACAGGTGGGTTTTTCTTTGTATTCTTGCATTTATCAGGTTTACTCCATGTTAGTAGTATATAAAGCTTATTTAAAGCCCTATTGACCTACTTACTTGTTCACCCCGTGTAAAATTTAAGGGGGTACTTGGTCACGGGGAGGTCACAAAGGTCAAGGCCACTATAGTTCCGGCACTTTCGGTGTTTATGTGCCTTGTATTCCTCCGCGGTGATGCGGTCTGGTGGTGATACGGTCACGGGGGAAAAGCAGAAATAGTAGTCCCGACATTTTAAATACGCGGAGGACCTCTTCAACATCCGGGTTTTTTGACCCAACCAATCAGAGCACAGCTGATGTGGGACCCAGTAATAATAATACTTACATATACCACTAAGATGACCCAACCAATCAGAGAACACCTGATGTGGGACCCAGTAATAATAATACTTGGTTTAAACGTAATTTATTTGTCACACGGGAAACACTTTAAGCTCGGGGCTTATACCGTGTCTCCAAATTGTTCATATAATACATTTTACAATGTTTTGGATAAATATGTACAAGAGGAGATGTGGAAGATATCTGTATAGAACAATATATAGATTTACATGTCAGGAGTGATGTGTACCGAATGATTACATAATAATAATATAAAATGATTGCATTATTAACAGTGATATCGACATGTAGGAGAGGATTGGTCGTCCAGAAGATGCTAGTAGGGCACGCTTGGATGCGCTTTGTAGGGCAAACATAACAAAGAGGTAGTCAAAAGGATGAAAATATTGACATCAAAACCGTTTTGTTGACGTTATATACTCACATACATTCACGGCAATCAAGTCATTTATTGCATTGCTAATTGAATGATCACCGTATAACATTAGTGTTACAGATGGATCGTCATGGTAGCCTGCATTTTTTATATTATCTAGCATTGTACGGCGTAGAATAGCATAAATTGGACATTCTAGTAGGTAGTGAGAAGCGGTTTTGTCGCTGTGACCACATGTGCATCTGGATGAATTAGTAATGTAATTAAGAAACAGGTCCCCGTTCAGAGAACTACAGCCGTTCCGAAGTCTGCTTAGAATGATATTACACGTTCGTTCTCCTACATAGTACCAACTGGGGGGACTAATTTTACTGTACATCTTAATAGTTAGGCCAAGCCAGAGGCTGCAAACCTCTTATTATTGGTATTATTAGGGTTGCAAGCCAGAGGCTGCAAACCTCTTATTATTGGTATTATTATTATTATTATTTTTTTTCTTCCGCCGGATTTTGTATCAAAATTTCCTCAGCCGCCGTTCAACCGATGAAGTCGAAACTTCACACAGGTATTGGGGATCGGGTGATCTAATGCATATCAAAAGAAGAAGTCAATTGGTTAAAAGCCCCGGCGGCCATCTTGGATTTACCCTCAAATTATTTTTTTTTCAAAGATCTTCTTCTCTGGAACCGCTGTGTCGATTGGCTTGAAACTTAATACACATGATCTATGGATCTGGCGCCTCAGATTTCGATTTGAAAAATTTGTCTGCAAAACAAAATGGCCGCCAATGACCAATCAAAATTGCTTGGTTTTTCAAATAACGGATTTGGACGGGGAAAGTGGCTACATATATGCATTGTTATATGGCGATCACGAATGTGCAAAAAATTTTGGTCCTGGATCACGTGGTTTTGGCCGCCATCTTAAATTTTTGTCAGAAAATGAACAATATTATTTAGGATCGATAACTCTGGAACTATAGGTGGTACAGCTCTGCAGTTTGTTGCATTATATTGTCCAGGAGAAATATAGTTTCCTTTGGTTGAATGGAATGAATTAAAAGGAAACTTCTTTCTCCATGGGGTGTAAGACGTGAGTATAGCTCCGACTGTGAACTGTGTTCAGTCGAGCGCCTTATGTGTTTTATAAGGGAGAGAGAGTCTCTGTTTAACCATTCTCGTCTACGGTACACGTCGATGCTACAACGAACGCTTAATTTAAGCACCCTGGAAATATATGCTGAAATATATGTGGGGTTAGGGTTCCCCGAAATATGTGTGGGGTTAGAGTCCCCCGAAATATATGTGGGGTTAGAGTCCCCCGAGATGTGTGTGGGGTTAGAGTCCCCCGAGATGTGTGTGGGGTTAGAGTCCCCCGAGATGTGTGTGGGGTTAGAGTCCCCGAGATGTGTGTGGGGTTAGAGTCCCCCGAGATGTGTGTGGGGTTAGAGTCCCCCGAGATGTGTGTGGGGTTAGAGTCCCCCGAGATGTGTGTGGGGTTAGAGTCCCCCGAGATGTGTGTGGGGTTAGAGTCCCCCGAGATGTGTGTGGGGTTAGAGTCCCCCGAGATGTGTGTGGGGTTAGAGTCCCCCGAGATGTGTGTGGGGTTAGAGTCCCCCGAGATGTGTGTGGGGTTAGAGTCCCCCGAGATGTGTGTGGGGTTAGAGTCCCCCGAGATGTGTGTGGGGTTAGAGGCCCCCGAGATGTGTGTGGGGTTAGAGTCCCCCGAGATGTGTGTGGGGTTAGAGTCCCCCGAGATGTGTGTGGGGTTAGAGTCCCCCGAGATGTGTGTGGGGTTAGAGTCCCGCGGAATATGTATGGGGTTAGAGTTTTTTGGAATATGTGTGGGGTTAGAGTCCCCGTGTAGAATGTGTGGGGTTAGAGTCTCCAAAGTGATTGTCAATAAAGCGTTCGTCGTCATGTACCGTACGACACCACCACAAAAAGTGTTTGTTGAATTTTGTGTTAGGGGGAGGGGTCTTACATGAGGAGTCGGAGAAGCTCTTTCGGAAGTATGTTAACCATTTCAACGTAGCTTCAATAGTATCCCCGCTATTCCCAGATGTAAATCACCCAAATTTGCGAATTGACAGATTGTTCTTCAGTGGTAACTATGTAGGTTAGATCTAAAAGGAATAAATAACGTTTTGCCAAATCGGCTTCCAGGTCTAAAACTACTGTTGTTGGTTCATTGCCTGCGATATGTGCTTGCAACCCGAGGATTGCCGCTCGCGGCTATATTTAGGGTTGCAAGCCAGAGGCTGCAAACCTCTTATTATTGGTATTATTATTATTAGGGTTGCAAGCCAGAGGCTGCAAACCTCTTATTATTGGTATTATTATTATTTTTTTTCTTCTTCCGCCGGATTTTGTAACAAAATTTCCTCAGCCGCCGTTCAACCGATGAAGTTGAAACTTCGCATATGTCTTGGGGAACGTGGGATCTAATGCATACCAAAAGAAGAAGCTGATTGGTCAGATGCTCTGGCGGCCATCTTGGATTTAGCCTAAAATCTTCCAAAATCTTCTTCTCTGGAACCACTGGAGCGATTGACTCAAAATTTGGTACACATGATCTATGGATCTGGGGCTCTCAGATTACGATTTGAAAATTTGCTCCGTAAAACAAAATGGCCGCCATTGACCAATCAAAATTGTTGGTTTTTCAAGTAACGGATTTGGACGGGGAAAGTGGCTACATATATGCATTGGGATATGGCGATCACGAATATGCAAAAATTTTGTACCTAGGTCACGTGGTTTGGCCGCCATCTTGAATTTTGTCAGAAACTGAACACATCTTGTAAGGGCTATAACTCGGGAACTATAGGTGGTGCAGCCTTGCGGTTTGTTGCATTATATTGTCCAGGAGCAGCTCTTTCGGAAATATGCCATCCATTTTACGTAGCTTCAATAGTTTTGCCGCTATAGAGGAATCAAAATTGTCAAATTTTCAGACAATGCCGAAAATCACCGAATTTGAGAAGTACATTTGTGTAATATTACACGAACGACGAGTCGGATTATTCCGAAATTTGGCATACATACTCGCTGTATAACTGCTATGATGACTGTAAAATTTCAGCATGATCGCGTAATTAGTTTCAGAGGTATTATAGAACGTGACATTTGAGTAGGTCTGAGCTTATGGCTGAAACTAAACTTAACAAAAGCATACTGTGAGAAGCGCTATGTCAGGGCGACTAATTTTCAAGCTCAACTTTCTACATTCAAGTCTTTTTCTGGACTCCAGGGACAGTTTTCTGTACCTATTTTATTGTACTAACATTTTGATTTCGATGAAGGAGCCGTCTAGGGCGAAAACAAAGGTCAGAAACGTGTTTCCCACGTGTTGTGGACCAAGAAAAAGTGTTTTTTGAAGCTCTAAATTCATTTATTAGGGGGCCTTATTAGGGTTGCAAGCCAGAGGCTGCAAACCTCTTATTATTGGTATTATTATTAGGGTTGCAAGCCAGAGGCTGCAAACCTCTTATTATTGGTATTATTAGGGTTGCAAGCCAGAGGCTGCAAACCTCTTATTATTGGTATTATTATTATTATTATTTTTTTTCTTCCGCCGGATTTTGTATCAAAATTTCCTCAGCCACCGTTCAACCGATGAAGTCGAAACTTCACACAGGTATTGAGGATCGAGAGATCTAATGCATATCAAAAGAAGAAGTCGATTGGTCAAAAGCCCCGGCGGCCATCTTGGATTTACCCTCAAAAAAAGTTTTTTTCAAAGATCTTCTTCTCTGGAACCGCTGGGTCGATTGGCTCGAAACTTGAGACACATGATCTATGGATCTGGGGCTCTCAAAATACGATTTGAAATTTTGCTGCGTAAAACAAAATCGCCGCCATTGACCAATCAAAATTGTTGATTTTTCAAGTAACGGATTTGGACGGGAAAGGTATCTACATATATGCATTGGGATATGGCGATCACGAATATGTAAAAATTTTGGACCTCGGTCACGTGGTTTGGCCGCCATCTTGGATTTTGTCAGAAACGGAGCACATCTTGTAGAGCCTATATCTCGAGAACTACGAGCGGTACAGCCTTGCCGTTTGTTGCATTATGTTGTCCAGGTGCAGCTCTTTCGGAAGTATGTCAACCGTTTTCCCCTATCTTCAATAGTTTTCGCGTTATTTTCCATTGTATTTCACCCAAATTTGTCAATTATCGGATTTTTAATGTAACGGATTTTGATAGCGGAAGTGACTATATGTAAGTTATGGGAAACAACGATGATGAATTTGGTGAGTTCGTGGTAGTTGATCCCATTAGATCTAATGAATACCCAAAGAAGAAGCTGATTGGTCCGATGCTTTGGCAGCCATCTTGGATTTACCCTAAACCTTTCAAGATCTTCTTCTCTGGAACCACTAGGTCGATTGACTTGAAACTTGGTACACATGATCTATGGATCTGGGGCTCTCAAATTACGATTTGAAAATTTGCTCTGTAAAACAAAATGGCCGCTATTGACCAATCAAAATTGTTGATTTTTCAAGTAACGGATTTGGACGGGAAAATTGGCTACATATATGCAATGGGATATGGCGATCACGAATATGCATTAATTTTGGTCCTCGGTCACGTGGTTTGGCCGCCATCTTGAATTTTGTCAGAAACTGAACACATCTTTTAGAGACTATAACTCTGGTACAACCTTGCAGTTTGTTGCATTATATTATCCAGGAGGAGCTCTTTCGGAAGTATGTCAACCATTTCAACGTAACTTCAATAGTATCCCTGCTATTCTCAGATGTAAATCACCCAAATTTGCGAATTGACAGATTGTTCTTCAGTGGTAACTATGTAGATTAGATCTAAAGGGCAGCAAATGACGTTTTGCCAAATAAGGTGGCTTCCAGTTCTAAAACTACTGCTGTTGGTTCATTGCCTGCGATATGTGCTTGCAACCCGAGGATTGCCGCTCGCGGCTATATTTATTATTTTTTTTCTTCCGCCGGATTTTGTATCAAAATTTCCTCAGCCACCGTTCAACCGATGAAGTCGAAACTTCACACAGGTATTGAGGATCGAGAGATCTAATGCATATCAAAAGAAGAAGTCGATTGGTCAAAAGCCCCGGCGGCCATCTTGGATTTACCTTCAAAAAAAGTTTTTTTCAAAGATCTTCTTCTCTGGAACCGCTGGGTCGATTGGCTCGAAACTTGAGACACATGATCTATGGATCTGGGGCTCTCAAAATACGATTTGAAATTTTGCTGCGTAAAACAAAATGGCCGCCATTGACCAATCAAAATTGTTGATTTTTCAAGTAACGGATTTGGACGGGAAAGGTATCTACATATATGCATTGGGATATGGCGATCACGAATATGTAAAAATTTTGGACCTCGGTCACGTGGTTTGGCCGCCATCTTGGATTTTGTCAGAAACGGAGCACATCTTGTAGAGCCTATATCTCGAGAACTACGAGCGGTACAGCCTTGCCGTTTGTTGCATTATGTTGTCCAGGTGCAGCTCTTTCGGAAGTATGTCAACCGTTTTCCCCTATCTTCAATAGTTTTCGCGTTATTTTCCATTGTATTTCACCCAAATTTGTCAATTATCGGATTTTTAATGTAACGGATTTTGATAGCGGAAGTGACTATATGTAAGTTATGGGAAACAACGATGATGAATTTGGTGAGTTCGTGGTGGTTGATCCCATTAGATCTAATGAATACCCAAAGAAGAAGCTGATTGGTCCGATGCTTTGGCAGCCATCTTGGATTTACCCTAAACCTTTCAAGATCTTCTTCTCTGGAACCACTAGGTCGATTGACTTGAAACTTGGTACACATGATCTATGGATCTGGGGCTCTCAAATTACGATTTGAAAATTTGCTCTGTAAAACAAAATGGCCGCTATTGACCAATCAAAATTGTTGATTTTTCAAGTAACGGATTTGGACGGGAAAATTGGCTACATATATGCAATGGGATATGGCGATCACGAATATGCATTAATTTTGGTCCTCGGTCACGTGGTTTGGCCGCCATCTTGAATTTTGTCAGAAACTGAACACATCTTTTAGAGACTATAACTCTGGTACAACCTTGCAGTTTGTTGCATTATATTATCCAGGAGGAGCTCTTTCGGAAGTATGTCAACCATTTCAACGTAACTTCAATAGTATCCCTGCTATTCTCGGATGTAAATCACCCAAATTTGCGAATTGACAGATTGTTCTTCAGTGGTAACTATGTAGATTAGATCTAAAGGGCAGCAAATGACGTTTTGCCAAATAAGGTGGCTTCCAGTTCTAAAACTACTGCTGTTGGTTCATTGCCTGCGATATGTGCTTGCAACCCGAGGATTGCCGCTCGCGGCTATATTTCTTCTTCTTCTTCTTCTTCTTCTTCTTCTTCCGCCGGATTTTGTACCATCCGTACAGTCAACACCGATACACCGATTTCGCTGAAACTTCACATGGTGATTAGTCCTGATGGAAACTGATGCATATCCTCCAATGAAGCCGATTGGTCAAAAGCTTCGGCGGCCATCTTGGATTTATCCTCCAAAAAAATAATTTTTTAAAAATCTTCTTCTCTGGAACCACTGGACCGATTAACTCCAAACTTGGTACACATCATCGATGGATCAGGGTGTCTCAAAATAAGTCTTAGCAACTTTGTACGTTGAACAAAATGGCCGCCGTCGACCAATCAAAATTGTCGGATTTTCAAATAACGGATTTGGATGAAGAAAGTGACTACCCATATGCATTGCGGTATGGCGATCATGAATATGCAAAACATTTGCTCCTAGGTCACGTGGTTTGGCCGCCATCTTGAATTTTGTCAGAAATGGAGCACATCTTGGTGGGGCTATAACTCGTGAACTACCGGGGGTACAGCCTTGCAGTTTGTGGCATTATATTCTCCAGCAGCAGCCCTTTCGGAAATATGCTATCCATTTTTACCTAGCTTCAATAGTTTTGCCGCTATAGAGGAATCAAAACTGTCAAATTTTCAAATAATGCCGAAAATCACATAATTTGAGAAGTATTGTTGTTCAATATTACACAAAGAACAAGTCGGATTATTCTGAGCTTCAGCATGCATACTCCTTGTGTAACTGCTATGATGACAGTGAAATTACAGCATGATCGTATAAATAATTTCTGAGGTATGGTAGAACGTGACATGTCCGCAGGTCTGAGCACATGGCTGAAAGTATACTTCAAAAAAGCAAACTATCCGAAGCGCAATCTCCCGGCGACCAATTTCCAAGCTCAACTTTCTCCATTCAAGGCTTTGTGTGGACTCCAGGGACAGTTTTCTCTACCTATTTTATTGTACTAACATTTCGATTTCGATGAAGGAGCCGTCTAGGACGCAAAGAAAGGCCAGAAACGTGTTTCCCACGTGCTGCTGACCAAGAAAAAGTGTTTTTTAAAGGAGGCCAAGACAGGACTGTATCTTGGCCCCCTGCATTGCCGCTCGCGGCTATATTTTCATTTTGAATTTGTCATTATCTTGAATTGATTTTATGTCACCTGGCATTATATTCCAATCTCTGACTGTTTGCGGTAAAAATGAATCATGTCAAGTGTGTGGTAGTTCGAACTGGGTATGGGTTTCTGGAGGACGTGCACGTACTGGGTTAATCGCAAGTTTGGTCTGGTGTTCGAACTGTCATTTAAAATTCTATGAAACATGACTAGTCTTTTAATAAAACGTCGTTTATTTAGTTCTATAAAACCAGATTCTTCGTATAAAAGGACGGTCGCTGTAGTTTTAGTCTGGCCTGTAATAATTCGGAAAGATTCTATTTGTATGTTTTCGATGGCGTTAGCTTGAAAATTACTCATGTTGTTCCATACAACGTCGGCGTATTCGAGGGATGGTGTTATGAAGCTTTTGTAAATTATCTCCAAGCAGTTTCGATCAAGATGATACTTAAACCCTCGAAACATAGACAATTTATTTTGTGCGGCCGAATAAGACTGTTGGTATGCTCTTGCCAGGTTCCCTGACTGTTTAGAATAAGGCCAAGATGTTTATGAGAATTGCATGTTCAATTGTAAAATTGGTAAATTTGAAGGTCATTTGAGATGGCTGCCTGCGCTTAGATGCTATGAGTGATTTTGTTTTTTCCTGCATTATAATTTACCAGCCAGGTTAGTGCCAATTGTTCAATTTTAAATAGATCATTATCTTCGAAAATATATATGGTGTTCTGTAGCAAGTTATCAGAAAGTGTGTATAAGCACGTGTCGTCAGCAAATAGTTTAATGTTGTTATTGATTCCATTGGGTAGATCATGGTCATTTATATAAAGGAGAAATAAAAGAGGTCCGAGAACAGAACCTTGAGGAACCCCACGCATATCCGGATAAACTTAGACTCAATCTTTAATTGACGATCTTTAATGTAATTCGCGAACCATTCTAGCAGCTTACCACTCATACACAAACGTTGCAATTTGACTAGTAGATTTTTGTTCCAGACTCGATCAAAGGCTTAGGGATAGAAACAAAACCTCTTGGAAACGTTTACACCGCCGTGGAAACATTTACATCGCGGTGGAAACCATTACACCGCGGCGGAAACCTTTTACATAGAGTACGAATAACTTATTGCAAGCATGCACTGTTACGCAAAGGTGGAAACCTTTACTCCACGGTAGAAATCTCTACGCCGCCGTGAAAATGTTTCTGAGAGTTTTGTTTGGTTTTCGGTGAAAAAATGATGAAGATATTTATGACAACGTTACTAGGAATGACAGAAAGATAAAGAAATTATGTGATAAGCTAGAATTTGTTTGTAGAAAATCGACGAAAAATGGAGACGATCCCCAAGAAAATCAGTAAAAGTAATAAAAAATGGAAAAGACTATAACAAAAATCGATGCCCCCTATGGGCCACCGTAAAAATAATTTAGAACAAAGCAGTTTCTGGCAACTTTATTACGGTGTTAAGAAGGATATTACCACCCAGTGACAGGCCTATTTTACCCTAAACTGAGGGTTCCGACAATTTTCTTTTTTCGAAACTTTCAATCGGGATAGTGCTTGCAAAAGTTATTCGTACTCTATTAGTTAAATACTACGTACGAGTTGCGCCTTCATCATCCGAACGCATGGCACGATCATACGTAGAAACTTAGTGAAACGTGAAATGCCCTTAGCAATCTAAGATGTGCGCCTTGAGAATGACCCTAAGTTATCTATAACCATCGGTTTATTCATACCTACTGCTTATAGGCTGCTGTGAATTAGGCCCAAAAGTTCTATCTAATTCAGGTATAATCTGCATAACATTTCAGGAATTCAGTTCTAGGCTGTTCTTTGTGCAATTATCTGCCAGAACATCCTTCCTTGGAGAATGACAATAGATGTTGGGCCGTAGCTCTTTGTATGGGAATTGTCATCAACGATTATTGTTCGTAATTGTGCCATTGAGCGTGTACTTGTAATGTGTTATAATTCCTCCATGCCTATGTGATCACAACGTCAATGTATGTACTATTGATTTGTATAGAAGGACAGTAGGAAAATAACGCTCAATTTTGCATTAGAAAAGAATGTGACACACATGGCGGTAATATTTATGTTATGTGTAACAGTCACACCTGTTGCGCTATTGATAGAGCTGTTCCTACAAGTGGTTGAATTTGTATACACCGACAACTGCGATCATGTCACTTCTCATATGCATTTGACCATATAGATGGTACATCAGAATTTAACGTGCTATTAGTCGGGGATCCTCGGAACTCTCTGGAAAGCAAATTCGGCGGAAAGAGCGCATTGATATCCATAGTGCGGTACTGCGGGTTTTCATTCGGTGGAAATGTCACGCAGATTTACGCAACAGAGAAAAGTTTGATGTCATCTACATTTATGAAATTTGCTAAGCAAATATTTAGAACTTACTAAGTTAAATATCCTACGGATTTGTTAAAATGATTTAATGATTTTCAAAAATAGTGCTAGAGGAGATGACATGAGATTGAAGGCAGGCGTGTGCAGAGTTCGCGATTAATTTGATAAGCCGAAAATGAGCGAATGTATGGCGCCGTGCTGAAGTAGTATCCGAGTGCTGACATTGCCGGGCATAGCATTTATTTGTTTACGCAGTTTGCCAGTTTATCGGAACGACGTTCCCCCATGTTCTGCTTTGTTATCAGCAGATTTTAGCTAATAACATATTGGAGATAATGATATCATTACAACAACTTTAGACGCGGAACAGGGAAATTCCCAATCGGTGTTATATCAAGATGTAATGTCTTGACTGAAATTGTTTTGGTGGATACATTGAACTTTTTGAGTGGCGTCCTCTTCGGAAATAAGATGGCGGACGAAGCAGACTTTCTTCTTCGCCGGAGCCTAGTTGAGGAGAGGCTTCAAGCCGACTCGTCGGAAGCGGAGAGACAGCTTTTCGTCTCCGCAGAAGTTGGCGACATCGAATGTCTCAAGGAATTAATAGATTCTGGTGTTGTGAGTGTAGAAAGCGAAAATCTTTCGGGGAGAACGGCGATTGAAATTGCAGTTGACGCCAACAATGTGAATATCGTGGAATACCTGCTTCCGAAATGCAAGCCAGAAACCATTCACCGGGCTTTGTTATGCGCCGTGGAGAATGACAAAAATCATATATTCGAACTGATTTTGCAACACCCGATGTACACCATTAAAAAGGAAGGGACGAGTAACGGAGATGCACATGTTACCACGGAAGACGATGGTAAACCATACCAATTGAGAGCTGCAGACGAGACGAAAGAGGAGAAAGAACCCCCTACCGATGCCAATACTTTACTGCGCGAAGCTCTCATTTTCGCAGCCATAGAATGCAACTTTCCCATCGTGAGATCTCTGGTGTTACGTGGAGCGTACATCGCGAGCCCGCATGACTATTTCTGTCTGTGCGAAACATGTTCCAAGCATAAAAGAGACGACATGATGCATTATGCCAAAAGACGGCTGAACACATATAGGGCTTTAGCCAGCTCCGCATATATATCTGTGACAGAAACGGACCCTATTCTTGCAGCTTTTCAGCTCAGTTTTCAGTTCAGAAAGCTCTCTGAAATTGAAATTGAATACAAGGTAAGTAAAGTTTTAAATATTATTTGATAATGGCGCTTCTGCTTGACTGCTGGTGTTTTACCAGCGAAGAATATATTAATATTAGAGAATAGGATGATTAGAAAAATTACTGCATAATTGCGAGATAATGGTGAAGGGCAAATCGTTGAGAATTACATTGGTTGACACGACACATAATTACCAGCAACTACGACGACAAATTGTTGAAAATACTGACTGAACAAACCAGATTTATGCGGGATAAAACCGAGCGCGTAATTAATCTGGTGTTTAATGCATTGCAATAGAGGTATCCCAAATCTAATAGTCATATTACAATTATTTAGCAGGGCCACTGGCGATAGGAATACCATTACTTTTGGGATTCTTTTATGACTACAAAATTTCTACGCGATAAACGATGGCATTTAGAATCCTCTCATTTAATACTATCTGGCCAGGGGCATGATGCACCCTTCATATACCAAACCTTTCGCAATAAAACACCAAAACGAAATAATGAGATAAAATTTGCATAATGGGTTCTGGGCAATTTCAAAATTGTTGCCATGTTGCATCCTTAGCGTTTTCCATGTTGATCGTCCGGTTCAGATTGTCCTTGCCTATATAATTCTAAATTTATCTTGCCAAGATAATGAAACTCTATCATATCAAATAATCTGGTAGAGAATGAGACCAGAAAATTGAAGCAATCAATCAGCAAGAAAAAATATTTCCCAAACAAAATTGCGTGACTGTGACCTCATCAGAACAGCCAATCAAATTGACCCCACATTTTCCAATAGAACTTGACCCAATTTTAATGTGTGAGGTTTCAGCTTTTTTGGCCCGTGGTTCAACACATATATTAGCCTAGAGATAGCTCCCAGAGTTACTAGCACTGTAATATCACTTGTCTTTATTGCCCATGTAAGCGTCCTGTCTGTGTCTTGTGCACTGTCCTCAGTGTTTATAGGGTGGATGGAGGGTGTCTGGTTCCATGCTGCTTCAAAGATTTCTTCTTTGAAGTAGCAGGAACACAATTGGGCTGGGTGGTGCTTAGTTGGTTCGTCGTGATATAGCTGAAATATTGTTGAAAGCGACGTTAAATTCTATTCACTCACTCACTCACTCCCAGATTTACTAAATTTCGTTCAACCCGAGCGCAGTCTCATGGTACCAGATTGTATAGACTTCGTACTGTCGGGCGAGCGGGAGAGGGAGTTTGGTTTAATGTCACACTCAAGGTTATATTTCACTCATTTGGTGACAGCCAGTTTTAGAGGTGAAGGAAGCCTGAGTACCCAGCGAGTTCGTGGAGGGCGAGATGAAATGGATTATATCTACTTTAATTAGAAACGAAAAATCCAAACAGTTGGGCGGGGGTGGGGGTGGGTGGGGGGTCGTAAGTGTTCTATACATTGCTCATTCATTTAAACAACCCACTACATTTGCGAGGTTTTGAGACATTCTCCTGTGGAAGTTCTTGTAGATCCATTACACACCATAGAGAGCATTTTGGAGTTGCAACACTTGCAATGAATGTTGTTAATCGCAGAGCGCGCACACCAAGAACCTCTCCTATATTCATACTGTTTGTCGAATATTTACAGGATATGTGTCGATGTAGGACATTTTGATTTACAATCAACTCTATCTGTCCCTTGAATTTTTCTCCTATGTATATAACCATGGAACCAACAAATATTAGCATGTAAAACTTCTAGTATATACCGGTACCGGCTCACAGCATCATGCACAAAGTACCAGCATAGGTGCGTATCTGCTAAAGTTGACATATGTACGCCGTAGCTTATCATTTCACGTTTAATTCGCGAAAACGTCGGTTTTCTAAAGTGTATGTTTGTCATATCAACGCTCACATTAGTAAGTGTTGTGCTTTTAATATCATAGTCTACCATTTTAGGCCTATTTCAAATCATCAAGAATAATACCTACATCTGCGCAAACAAATGGATGAATAAGCAGCGAGGGAATGACGCTCGACTTTCGCATATCTTTGATTGAAGTTGAAAATGCTTCCGATTAAGCGTTATATATGGTCGCCATTTTAGTTTTTACGCGGAACACATGTGGCAGTGTCAGTGCGAATAAATGTTAATCCGACAGTTTTCTCAGGTGAGCACAAAGACTATCTATAATGTAGAAAGTTTGATTTAGATGAATGTGTACTTTGTAGTAAGAAATTCTTTGTAAAATGTTTGATTTAGATGAAAGTGTACTTTGAAGTAAGAAATTCTTTGTCAAAGTTAAGAAATTCCCAAAACTAGACGAAAATATGCTAAAATATTATCAGACTAATATATACCATGGCCAGTGACAATCGTTATGAATTTACACATGATCGCTCGCGTGGAAGTTCATGTGAACAAACTGAGCATGTTGGAAATGTCATCAACGAGATAATGGTGACCATGACAGATGAATAGTCAGATGGTACAATGATAAATATGAATGCAGTAGCTTCTCAGGTATATGAAACTGCTCCATAAGTATTCCATTACTTGTTCTTATCAAAGCGATTGCATGAATTGCATCATTGGGATTTAACGAGTATATGTTACCCGCTACCCGCCATGTGTAGGCCTAATCATTCAGGTTCACTCACAGGAATTCTTGTATGATCTCGTGTCGTCAATATGGATTAGATGCTGTAATACTCTGC
This sequence comes from Hanleya hanleyi, assembly GCA_036873755.1. Taxonomy (NCBI): domain Eukaryota; kingdom Metazoa; phylum Mollusca; class Polyplacophora; order Lepidopleurida; family Hanleyidae; genus Hanleya; species Hanleya hanleyi. Next base: position 164,917 of record JAVTVY010041365.1, on the reverse strand, counting down.
TGTTTCATTTATTATTGTAACCGATGAAATCGATAAGCCTGTAATGTTGTCGAAGCATTTGTGAATAAGTTACTGTATTATTTTATTTTACACCTAGCAAACGTATTTAGAGCTAGACCAACAATGTCAACAGTTTTCCATTGGCCTCATCGACCAATGCCGCAGTTCAGAGGAAGTTTCCGTTGTACTTTCTGGTAAAACCACGGACATAGACGGCGATGGTGACGCGGATATTGAAGAAGAAGACGATATTCTACCCTTGCTAAAACTGGCCATGCGGTTGGACCAAAAACGGGTGAGGGTGTTGATGAGAACACACAACTGGACACGAGTTGTGGTTACAATGATCTTGGCTAATTTTACTCTATAACCGAGTGTATAACCTTTATCAGATAATGGGACATCTTACAATATATTTCAGAAAATATGAAATAAAGGGTACATATATACGCCATAAAGACTATATAATCGTTTCACTGAGACCAAATTCATAAACTGGTCTGATGAGAGTTAAATCCCATAATAAAACTGTCCTTTGACTTGAGTCAACGCCTGTGATATGAACAACGCACCAGAAATCTATTCCAAAATTTGAGATATATTCCTGATAATAATATTGCCAAATACTTGAAAGACCTGGGGAGATAAATGATAACAACGTTTTCAATATTTCAGTTTGTCGCCCATCCGAGTTGCCAGGCACAGGTTGCTCAGCTGTGGTTTAGTGGAGTGCCATTCCTAAGATACCTGAACCGATTTAGCTACCTTGTCGCGTCAATTCCTGTCGGGATAGTTCTCGTCCCGATCCTGTCCATCATCTATCTCGTGGCACCTTGGAGCAAGGTGAGATAAGATTAACTAACCAAACACTGGATAATCATTGATATCAAAGAAACATCGTTTAGATATCCGAAAATACAGGAAAAAGCAAATCAGGATAGGGATATCAATTTTATGCTGTCTATTTCTGTATAGTTATAGCATCTTAAGCCAAAATAAAACTACTGAAGATGTTATAACTCACAGCGAAATCTGCGGAAAATGCTAAAAGTATTGGTGAATTATAAAATGAATGTCATCCAAAGTTCATTAGTACAAGATCCCAAATAGCCAGGTACTGTTGGCTGACATCTATGGTCATCATACAGCCAAATACAGACACTGTTAAAAAGGTCATGAATATACGTCCTCATTGGATTTGATGTATACGTTGACAATTCTGATGGTGGCCCTTGGCCACGAGATTCACTATCTGTACATAGTCATCTTGAGCAAAAGCGTTACATTTCGTATAACTGGTGCCTAATTTCCCTTAGTCCGTGGCTAGGGGGCGTATGTACTTCAAGATCCGCATGATGTTCATATGAACGGACACAATCAAAGTGTGACTGAAATACATCTCTAGATAACCAATTTATATGAAAATACAAGCGTCTAGTCCGTCATTCATAATTCAGCCGTCGTCCGTTAAAGAATATCCGCGTCCATAATCCAAAGACCTATTCCATATCCATACAATAGTATTAGCACCAAATTCAAAAAGACAATCATAGTATATACATAAACATAGGCTAGTTTCCTGTAAGAGAGAAGCGGTCAACAGTTTTCAATGATGCTGACAAGACATCATGATGTTCCAAAAATATAAAATCCGTATCGCTGATCAGTATTCTGAATCGTTGTAAAGTCGTTATCTAGAGAATGATGTATCTCAGTCACGCGTTGACTGTGACTGTTCATATGTGCACCATGAGGATCTTAAAGTACATGGGTTCATACGGCCCCTAGCGGAACTATACACAAGTTACGAAACGTAACGCCATAGATCTTGCACGCTACGAACGCTACGAACGTAGCGTAGCGTGAATCATATAGATTCAGGATTACTGACCAGCGATACGGATTTGATACTTGGAACATCATGATGTCTTGCTGGCATAATTGAAAACAGTTGACCGCTTCTCTCTTGCAGGAAACTAGCCTATGTTTTTGTATATTATGATTACTTTTGAATTTGAGATAACGCCGTTGTAGGAATTAGGTCTTTGGATTATGCACGTTGAAATTATTTAATGGATGACAGGTGAATATTGAAGGACGGACGAGGCGGACTAAAATACAGTTTAAAATCACGCGTGGCCCGTGCTGGCCCGCCTCGCATTTGGCTACAGACTCCTAAATAATTTACACGTTCGGCAGTATTAACACAATTGTACCTCGTTGATTCCCTAATTGAATTTAGACTTTCATCTTTCGGCAGGAAGTAGTTTATTTCAAGCGCTACAATTCTTGTCAAACATTATCCGTCAAAATTTTAAGCTGTGTGCGCCTCTACACAAGTGGTCCTCATTTCGCTGTTTTCTCTGCCTGCTGAAAACAGTGCTCAGGCCCCGCAAATAGTCCCCCGGATCGAAATAAAATTTGCAGCTGAATAGAACAAATACCATACTTGCCAGTGGTACCAACGGCTTTCCATTAATCGTTGCAACGAAGGCGGGAAAAAATCGAGAAAATTTTGGTCTTTGGAAGAGATTACGGATCGGGACTTTTTTTTATTCAGGAGCCTGCAGCCATTGGGAACACAGTGTAAAACAATATATGAACTCGTTTATCGACGGGCGTATAAAAACAAGCGGTACAATTAAATACCGTTACGCATTTCACTTTTCTCAAAGACGCGACATTTATTTATTACACTTTAGTAAGTACGGACGGTTACACAGGTAAATAACTTCCAGAGATGGAACTCGAAATTGTTTGCAGAATTCATGTTCTGTTAAATTTCGTTCTTTTATAGGTGAGCGGAATATTGAACACGCCGATCATGAGGTTTGTGAGTTACACTTGCTCGTATATCACCTTTCTCATCTTTGTGATGGCGGCCAAACTGAACCTTGGCATGAGTATGAACGAGATCGGTTGTGATAACCTCAGTGGAATACAACAGACAGCCTTCATCATTTTACTCTTCTGGCTATCAGGTAAGAGAACGCAGGGGTCACTTATATACAAAGTGATATCGACATCTTACTTCTCTCTGCTAAATTAGACTTACTTACTTTAATTTAAGTGGATACCGGGAGGTACATTCTAGACTATTGCCGTTTTCCCAGCAGCCGCGTCGGTATGACTATAATGCGTGGTGACAATTGGTGAAGTGTATCTCATTATATTTTGAACATTCCAATGCAGCAAATGCTCAATGTGATGGTCGAATAAGATATCCATCTCTATCCCTTTTATCCATTGACAAGAATGATAAAGAATTTAAGATTAATTCATATTATTATATAGAACAGTACCCAATTTGCTGTGGCTATTTTCCAGGTCTTATTTGGGAAGAAAGCAAGCAAATCTACGACCAGGGTGGCAAGGACTATTTTTCCTCATTTTGGAACGTTATGGATACGATGATGCTCTGTTTATATATGTGCACGTTCAGTTTGGAAATTGTGGCACCAAGGGCCCTTCGTAGATTATATGATCTAGAGTATGAGGGGATCGGGGAACCAGGTTACTGTGACCAGTTACGGATTGAACACGATATATGTGATAACCCCATCAGGTCTCTACAGCCTACACGTGAGTCACACATAATCACTATCGTCCAAATATATTTCGAAAATCGAAATTCCTTACTTCATGCACTACAAGATAATGACTTAACTGAAATAAGGGAAAGAAAATTTATCTGTGAATGGTTTGAATTTTTATGCGAACAGTGGAAGTATATCTAAATGTCTCTTAAGACATTTCTTATTAATTTCTTATTAAATTATTTATTAATCTAATTTTATACTTTCAGTAATATGGGCACCGAAGTGGATGCCGGACCCGGCTATGCTATCCGATATAACCTTCTCTATAGCTGTACTCATGAGTATCGGACGGTTCTCCTTTATCATGCCCTCCAACGAGCAGTTCGGCACCATGCTGGTGTCTTTCCGGAGGACCGGAAGTGACATTTTCAAACTCTGTTCTATGTTTATTCTGGTGTTGATAGCCTTTGCCTGTGGGATGGCGGTCCTGTATGGGGCAGAGTCCTGCAACAACGTTCACTTCACATCGTAAGTGAGGAATGAATGACCGTAAATGTAGCTGAACTATTGCTGAATGCGACGTCACAAATTTAACTGATGTTTGCTTAACGCCAAGTTCAACTTGAATATGATCACCAATAGAGCTATTATTTGCCTACAGTTCATCCACATCTTGGCCACTATATGATATGTCATAGATTATAGCAAACTAAACGGTGAGGGTATTGGATATTACGGTTTGATGGATAATGGCTGATCATACGGGTATCACTGAGTTACAACAACCTCCAGTGATCTATCTTCAATGTCACACGTCAATTCCGGTGGCAGGTTAGGATAACGTTCTTCTAGGTTTCATGGGCTAAGCTGCTGTTTTCCGTGTTCATCTGTTTTTTACTTCAGTCTCTAAAGAGAGTTAGTCCCTGTGAAACAAACGTGCATGGAACGAGTCTTTACAAAGATCCTTCCGTGTTAGAGCCACATTAGAATAATAATATCACCCATTATTTCTTTCAGACTGGGTACGACGAGTCGCACATTGATATGGGCCATGTTTGGAATGGGTGATAGCGAATTTACAGACATAGAATCTCAAGGTCCCAACGACTCGTTCGCTCTCCGTGCCTATATCACATCGAATATCGGATCTGTGCTCTTCGCTATCTTCGTCTTTGCCACAGCTGTCGTACTTATGAACCTCCTTATTGCTATGATGGCCAATACCTTCCAAGAAATACAGGTAGGGAATAATGACGTTAGACCCGTCTGGACCGAAATGTTCATATACTGGCAATGGTATAACTCGTTGATTAATTCTATTTAATCGGCGTTCAAAATTCGACCAAGTCCCTATCTTCGTCCCGACCTCGGTTGGTTTGAACGGAAGACATGTATATGTAACTACTTGATTGGGTCAAGAGGAGAACATAAGGCCATGTGAAAGGAAAGAAGGTTTTTCTTTTTCCTGATTCGTATTTTTTTTTCTAAAGAGGAACATATGAAAAGGGACATTGTATTCTGGGACGTTCTTTCCTTTCGTAGGGACACTTTAGCTCTGCTACATACAAGAGATATCATTCATTGGATGTTTCTTTGTTTATAGAGTTGCCTGAATTTCTCATTAAAAATATCTATGTGCAATTTGGCAACACAATATATCAGCAGCGTATAGGTATTCCAATGGGTACTAATTGTGCACCCCTGTTTGCTAACCTGTATCTGTTCTCTTATGAATAGTTCGTAACTTGTGTCTAATTCCGCTTAACCTGGGGCTAGGGGCCGTATGAACCCATGTCCTTCAAGATCCTCACGGTGCTCATATGAACAGTCACAATTGAAGCTTGACTGAGATACAGAGAGAGAGAGAGAGAGAATTAAGGTTTAGCGTCGCGTTCAGCAATATTTCAGCTATATAGTGACGATCAAACAAAACTCCAAGCATTCCAAAGCAAATCAATAACCCAGCAATCCAGAAGTAACCAACACAACACACCAAAAAAACCCATGCACATACACTAAATGCAAAAAACTTCGACGAACTACCAAGAAATGAAGTGATGCCGTGGGCGTTCTCATTGTCTTACTAAACAGAACAAGAGAGAGAGAGAGAGAGAGAGAGAGAGAGAGAGAATTAAGGTTTAATGTCGCGCTCAGCAATATTTCAGCTATACAGCGACGATCAAACAAAATTCTAAGTACTCAAGTCACTAACGTAGTAATCCAACGCATTAAAACATACACACATTAAAACTTATGTAACAGATCGATTTCTCTCAAATAACCCAAGATGCAATCCTCCCTCACCCGACTAAAAAGATCTTCCAAAGTAGTCGCTCGATAAAAAGCATCTCTTACAATCTTAAAATCTATGCATTCGATAAGAAAATGTTTCACCGTGAGATCATCATGGAATGGAACACACCTTGGGACTGGCTCTTTTTTTAGTAAATGTTCGTGAGTTAATCTTGTATGGCCGATTCTACATCGCCTGATCATGGTTTGATCTCAACGTTTCTGGCTGTTCAGATGAGTATAGCCTACAGTTTTTTTGAACTCATGAAGTTTGTTATTATTCACAGCATCCCATAAAGATTGAAACAGCCGTCTCACATAAGTACAGACAGAGGACATGAAATCGCTATATGGGATTCCAACAGGATCAATCTCTTGACTGAGATACATCATTCGTCTCACATAAGTACAGATAGAGGACCTGAAATCTCTATATGGGATTCCAACAGGATCAATCTCATCCTCTAGGGCTGCCTTAGCCTAAATACTGTTATTTGGAATATGGAATAGGTCTTTGGATTATGGACGCGGATATTCTCTAATTGACGACGGCTGAATTATGAATGACGAACCAGACGCTTGTAATTAGCCATCCTATCAGCCTCAGTATTACCTTTGATGCCAACGTGACTAGGCAACCAACAGAACACAATATCAATCTGTTGATCAAATGTACAGTCATGTAGTTGTAGAATACTCAAGATAGTGGGATGAGTCGAAGTTCCACTTTTAATCGCTTGGAGGCATGACAGTGAATCTCAGAATATGACATATTTTTGCCTTTTAGTGGAACCAATACCTTCTAAAGCCAACAATATAGCTTTTGCTTCTGCAGTGAATATCGAATTTTTACCTGGTAGTGGACAGGTTTTAGTTTTGGAACTATAGAGAGTAGCACATGCTACTCTCCCCATCTTTAGAACCATCTGTATAAATAGCCTGATGCGATCTATATTTCTCTCTCAGTAGACCAAATTCTTGTGTATACAAGAGCTGGCTCGTGTCTGCTTTTTTATATTTCGTTAGAGAAATATCTACTTCTGGTTGAGCTAACTGCCATGGTGGAATTGGTAAGAGCTTGTTAGGTAATATTTGACTAAGTTTAATACCAGCTGCTACAATGTGTGGTTTCATACGAATTTCAAGTGGTGGAATAATCGAGGGTTTCTTCAAATAAAGATCCACGAACTGAGGTTTGAAAACACAGTTATATGCAGGATTCGATTGATTTGATCGCAAATTTGTGATATATTGCAGTGATAGTTTAATTCTTCGAAGTTCTAAAGGAAATTCATCTGCTTCGACATATAAGCTTTCTTTAGGGGATGTTCTGAACGCTCCATGGCAAAGTCTTAGTCCTTGATGGAGAATAGGATCTAGCTTTGCCAAGTTTGACTTGCTTGCACCGTTGTAAACAAGAGAGCCATAATCAGTTTGGAACGATCAAGTGATCGATATAAATGGGGAAGTGTTTGCTGATCTCCTCCCCACTTATAGTTGGCAACTACCTTCAACAAATCAAGAGCTTTCGTGCAATTAGCTTTCAAGCAATTTATATGCGATTTGAACTTATTTGTAGGACGAAAGAGACACAGAATGGAAATTCGGGAGAACGGAACTGTGGCTAAATTTTATCGAACCCGGAAGTGCGGTACCTCCACCGTTTAATATCATACCCAGCACAAGGAGTCTATTATCCTGCTGTCTCTGGGCTCATGCTAAAATTACCTCACCATCAACAGAAGAGGGCAGTAAACTGACAACGTTCCGGACGGTAAGAACTCTCTTATTTCATGGACCAGAGCAGGACGAGGAGTCGTAAGGAGCTACCGCTATCCTTCATCTTAGGCAGGGTGCCATGGCTCTTACATGATCGATTAGACAAACGATAAACTGTGGATGTATTGTCTGTCCCATGCATTACTTCATCGTCACGTTTCTTGGCACAAACAGTGGAAATACTGTGCAGTTGATGTCATGAATCTTTCAAAGACGATTAAGCAGCAAAGGGTTCTTTTCCTAAAAGCCAATGTAGCAGAAATATGAAATGCTGTGTTAGTGTCTATCTTTTTTTGTTGGGATTGAGAGGGAAGAAGTGTAAGCCAGAACGATAGAATTAAAGCTCTTCGTGCTTCAGGTTTCGCTCATTTCACATGAGCACAAATCTTAGCTTTTTTCTTTTGTTGATGAAGTCTAATGTCCCTAATCACTCCCTACCGATTGTCCACGTCCATAACAACTGACAAAGAGCTGGCAATATCCAAAGAAATATTCTGATAGCCACATTTCCTCCTTTGTAGATGGGTTCCCTATGTTAACATTGACTGCAGCTTCATTGTTAAGTTAAAATTCTCTATCCGTGGTCAATTATTTGACGTCATGAAATCATGCTCAGCCTCAACATCATAACTGCAATTTAATATTATAAATATTTTTTTTTGTAGAACGGATACAACGGTTTTGGTGATGGCGACGATCCTAATGCTGAATCCAGACAGGCAAGAATTCTTATCAGTGTATATCGTATCAGCGGATACATGTGAAGATGTGCTTTGATTTATAATTTGACAGAGCAATCATAATGGTCTTCTAATTTAGCGTGTAATCCCTTATGGACCACTGTTAGTGGTTGATGTAATTAGAAGGGATAGACTTCAACTACCGCTCTTCATATCCATATTCAAATGTCCTGTAATAGTAATTTATAAATCTGTTGGGGGGTTTTTTTTTGGCAGCAAGTCTTGTCGACACTCGTCCGACGGTACGTCAGAAAGATGGAACGAGAACGTATGGAACAAGACGAAGGTGAGAAGACGAAGATATGATTTCAAATCATCAAAGCAGACATACGCAAGCCTTGTTCCATTAGGTTGTTCCCTGGTCCATAGCCGGGGAACATTTCTATGGGGCTCAATATTACGGAATTGAATATTTAGAGTATTACAAGCAGAAGTGATCAATAATTTTAACCACGCCACAAGATATCAGAACCGAATCGAATGAAATCCCCAGCTTATCCTATCTCTTCCTATACCGACCTCATTATTTATGTACTTTACATAAGTATCAGTGGTTTTTTCGCCCATATAGGCCTGGGGCAAATGTCTCAGGCGGGGATTGGAATTTTTTTGGAGTTGCTAATATGTGAGAAGTATGTAGGACGTGTATGAGCAATACTACAAGACAATTTAGCTGTGAATATAAAATATAAAATGGGCAATACAGAAAATTGTCGAGGACTGCTTTTGGAAGAAAGTGGCCTTCGTATGATTCATATGAGTTTGTTTGGCAATAATTTCAATGTGTGGGTGGGAAGGTAGACTGAATGGGGATTAGGATCAAGACAGGTTGGGCATGCCGCTATGGTATACAAAGCAGATTGCCTTTTCGAGTCCTTGAAGAGATGTTGACATAATTGCCACATTTTGTATTTTCAGTACCCTATCTTGTTTGAAGTGTTTTCTTTGCTAATATTTCAATTTCACGTACCGACATAAAATTATAAAAATATAAATGCTACATGTATGTGCCTTTCTCCCAACCCCTGTACCCAGGACCATGCATCCCACCGCATTGAAAAAAAAACACGCAACCGTATATATGTAATATTCCTTCAGCTTACATAATGACACGCTTGCTTGATGCAGCCAGTAAGACTCCTTAGTACGAGTTCCCACCATGATAATGAACTGACACCATAACACACAAGATGTAGTCATTACTCATGGAACGAGTCCAGGTCTTTGGCAACTCTAATAAGCTTGATGTGATCACTATACATGTCTGGTCTGCAGAGTTAGCTCCAGTGATGGACCTTCCACTAGTGCACACAATAGTCAGGTATGGCACAACAACTTGTCCAGACGCATGATTTTCAGATGCACGAAAGTCTAGACAATATAACCTTGCACGAAGTGTCGAACTGAAAATTGATCATATCTGGCCATTAAAAGTCATTAAAAAAGGCATGACTTTTTCTGAAAACAATGTGGCAAACATGCAAAGATATACTAGGTATATACATTGATTGATGAGATAGTTGCTATTAGTATACTTTAATTTGCATTGTTTCACTGCTATCACTAAAAATGGTTAAAACGCAGTATATTTCATCGAGCAGTTGTAATAAGTTCTTGAAATATAATAGGTCACTTATAGTTATATTGTTATCAATATCGTCAACTTGAACTAGACATATCACCTTTAGTCTAATTAATGTGCCATCGAGAAAGAACTTTGTTCCAAAATTTAATAAACTGTTAACACGACACACGGTTGCTATTGTACTGAAAATTCAAGACAAACCAGATTCAATGATATAAAGCACGAACATGACCTGTATGTAACAATATTGAACAGTTTTTTCTGGTAGGAAGGAGTCGTTTTAGTATTTTCAAGGAATAAAAATATTTTCACAAATATTCACGTACACTATAACACTGTAAACATGCACCGTATTTTATAGAATATTTGTATCAATCCTGAATTTTCCTTTATATGACATATTTTTTAGACAAAAATATAATGTAATTTTATTTTGATAGATTCCACCAAAGATGAACTGTTACGTCGTGCTCTTGATCGTGTCACCTCCAAACTTGAGAAGCGTTTTGACCAAGTGGATGAAGAGTTTGGTAAGATTACCCAAGACCTCCGTGAGATGACGACGCGACAAAATACTATAGCAGAAGAAATGAAACGAATACCCACAGCCACCGGCGAATAACCACAAGTACATGAAAAACTGATATACATCGACAAACTATACTGGTGCGGCAGATGTTCGTGTTCGTTTGTCATGATTAAAGGTGGTTATTCTCGGATGTCAGCGGATTGATTTAACCACGAACATCTATACCCGGGGAGCCATGACTTTTCCACATAGGGGGTGCATTGACAAATGTGGTTTCACTTGTTAAATAAGTCATTAGCACTTCTCCATTTACAATCGTTCAAATGTGATTCCAGGTTAATGCTTACGTGCCTTTGTTATTCGTCTGATTCTATGAAGTGGCTCTAGGAATGAATTTTCATCAAAATAAAACTGCCCTTCCTTAATTATCTGGTCATTACAATCCGCATTTTGTACATTATTAAGGGAACAAAGAAACGGCTCTCTGTGCAGTGACCGGTGACATAGGCTGATCAGCTACTGGTTCGTTTAACACTTTGCACCATCTTTTAACCCAGGAGAATATTTTGAACTGGTGATAGCTGGCATATTTTTCATGTGATATTTGCCAAATGATACATTATTCTAAGCATGATGACACTTTCTTTCATTACGGATAAAATATGGTAGATATATATGAAATTATGCGAGCTATCAGCTCAAAATGTTCTCCTGGGTTAAAGGATTGGGCAAAGTAAAATTATACATAGCAGATCAACTGAAGTCACGGGTCACTTCTTTGTTCTCTCGATAATGTGCAAAAGGCGGATTGTCCTAGGGTGAACAAATGGCAGTAAATTTAGAAATTTGGTGTCGTGCAGATGTATAGATAAAAGTATATTTCACTGTTTGTGATACAAATACATCTGTGATACAATGGTGTAATACATGTAGCTGCGACATGAAAAGTGACAACTTAGCTTACTGTGCTCATTTTAACTCTATTGGCCTTATCCTAGATGTAGTGGCTTAGGTAAATTTGTTATGATGGCGGTCTTTAGACATTTGAGCTTTCTTTAATCCTTTTTGTCCGAGTTTTGATATTATCTTGACATAATACATGGAATAAATTTATATTACCAGTACCTGAAATGAAGACAATATTTAAACTAAAAACTAAACTAAAATAAAATAATTCCCAATAGATAAAGAACTGATCAAATAGATCAAGAATTTGTTCTTGAATAGAACGATTGTATTTGCAAATTTTTACAGAGCTTGTCCCAAATGTATGGTAAGAAAAGTCCGAATTCCTAGCTTCAAGAATATGGTATTTTCTAGAGGCGATGGTTTGTTGGTGGTGGGGGGGGAGGGGAATCCACGATTGTGATACATTTCACAGCTTTGTCTATGGCTACCTTCAGAGATCAGAGGGGTTCAGTATACTTATTAAAGGAGCCAGACAAAAATGTAATACTTTGACTGAAATTGACAATAGCACAATTGCACTGTGGACTACGTCATAAAAACGAAATCTACGGTCAGTGATCAGTGACCTTGGCCATTAAAAGTTTGTCATTGGGTTTCCTGATTTTATTATCCTTGACCTTTGACCTTGTTTGCCATAAGCGTGATATATTACTGACATTTTATCACAATCCACAACCTTGGACTGGAGTATTAGCACAAACTACGTTTTTAACTATTCCCTGTTTGGAGGAGGTGGGAAGGGGGAACTTGACGTTGACCTTTGACAATTTCAGTACCTGGTATATCGTCTCTGATTTATCCACTCAAAACAGTTTGAATTTCGACATTCTCTTGATTTTTGGATAAAATTTGTGCAAAACACACGATTTTCAATTATTTATGGTTTTTTAGGTCACAGTTACTTTGACCTACTGATACTGGTAGATATCCGCGGGATCCCATAGTTATCCTGAGAGGAATCGGTCAATTTGTTGAAAGTGGAGAGAAAAAGTGAAAGGAGAATGTACATTATACCCCTGTATAGGACTTCGCCAGCTAAAATCGACATGTTTGTTTTGTTATCAGTGTTGCCTTGGTTGACTGTATGGATTGAGAAATAATCTCAATCCCTACACCGGGATAATGCACAAGTAATCTATGTAACCGAGGTATTACTGTCCCTACTGTGATAATGTGACACAACGTAGTATTACGTTCTTGGGTGGAAATGGTTAAGGACTCAAATGTCATTTCATTCCCGGTGAATTCTCGAACGGGCCAGAATTTTCAAAAGTAAATTAAACAAAGTCTGAAATTAACAGCAGTTCTCGGATAAGTGAAATGGAGAACAACAACATTTCCAACATTTCTACTCATCTGGACAATGATGCTTAAAAACCTGTAGCTCAGATTATCAAGTTATATACTTACAAAGACATGTCCTTGCCACCGTGTATATTTGCAGAATATTTACTCGTATATAAACATATACAGTGATATAAACTCAAACTGAAGTTTCCTGTTTGGATTTATTTCATTCCTGTCCTGACTTGTACTTATTTTATCCTAGTTTTCTATCGAACCCATCCGATGAATCTGTATAATTTTCGCCGTTTGACGTTACAAGATATGTGTATCAAGTGATCGCTGTTAAACCAGCGAAAGTAGCGGCGTCACAAAGAAAGAACAACGACGGTTCACCGCGTAGATCCGAGAAAAAACGATCTCTATAACTGGCGTGTACATCTCTGTTGTTCCCCATTTCTTGTTGGGGCCTTAAAGAAGGAGCTCGCTTAACCCACACCACATAATAAAAGGTCTGATTGCATATTACGGTAGGACAGCCCTCCTGGAGCATTTCTAGCGTGAGTATCACGTTAAATTGTGGCTAGATTTTTTCTACAAGTCAGTGTTTGTCACAGGGATCAGTTCGTGATATTCTGTAAAATCACGGATATAGTCTGAGGGAATGTCATATAAATAACTATAGATTCAAAACTATAAAGTTAATTACAGAAAACGAAGTACCTGATACCAGAAAAATGTTCTCTCATACAGGCGCTGCACTAAAGGCTTTGAAGTACATACAATTTCAAAATACAAGCGTCTAGTCGGTCATTCAATAATCAGCCGTCGCCCATTAAATTTTTATAATAGCATTAGCACCAAATTGAAAGAGTACACTGTTGTATACATAAAACTTGGTTAGTTTCCTGCAAGATATTGTGACCTAGACAAGCGTCGATACGCCAAATATTCTAGTCTGTTTAGTACAGAAACAACTCCGCAACACATCACTGATCGCCATGAAACCAAACTCCTTTATTTACACATGCGCACTACACATGTCGGAGATCACTGACGTCACCCAATATACCTTAATTTATAACATTCCTCCCTTTTAGCTGAGGAACAACTATACTTCACAGACAGGTTATGTATTGCGCTAACAGTAGTTGAGTTTCATCATTATCACAATACATCAAACTTTGGCAATGATGCAGTTATATACAAGAGTTATCCTTATGAGCACTTGCGGACAATTATCATGCTTCCGAACAAATATACAAATCAATTATGACAGCTTTATATTATACTTAGCTGTCCCGAACATAATAATTAACCACAACTGTTCAATATCTACAAATCGAGTCTCTTTGGAGCTTTAAGGACTCGGGTTGACCTCCTGAGTACAGTTGGAGTCTTATCAGTTTGCGAACTAGTTTCACATGGACTAGGGGTTGGAGACCCCGCACTGTCCCCAGGGTTGGAGACTATTGGCTCAGCGAGTGCAGAGCGAGGAAACTGAACGGGTGAGCTCACCTCACGATCAGCTGGTGAGACCGGTAAAGATGGGAAAATATCAAGTGTAACATCGGTCTCGGGTAGATTTGCGTCCAATCTCACCGGAACCTTTGACTCTCTAACGGAGTCATCAGGAATAAGATGATCAACATGTACAAATCTCCTGTTATTACCTGGAACTCGAACAAGATATGTAAGCGGCCAGGAATCCACTTCTCTTTTCCTCCCCTAACATTCCTCACTCTGACTGACTGATACAGATCGAATGTTCTCATTTTTGGACAAGGCCCATCCCTTTGAAATTTTGAGGCCGTCTGGCGTCTCTCTACTTTTCTTTTCAAACTAGGTTTCAACAAAGACAAACGAGTTCTTGGACTTCGTTTAAGGAACAATTCCGCAGGTGTTGTTCCTGTAGTAGTGTGCGGTGTATTCCGATAACTGAACAACAAATTTGCTAACTTATGAGACAAAGATAGAGACTTGTCAGACTTCTTTAACATCTTCTTAAATGTTTGCACATTTTTCTCTGCCAATCCATTACTAGCTGGATGATATGGAGGGCACAATGTGTGATCTATGTCATTCGATTTAAGGAAATGTTTGAATTCTTCTGCAATGAACTGCGGACCATTGTCAGAAACAATCTGTTGCGGTAATCCAAATCTAGCAAATAAAGATCTCAGAACATTGATGGTAGCATTGGCTGTTGTGCTACCCATAGAGAAAACTTCTAGCCATTTTGAATAACTATCTGAAATGATCAGGAAATGTTGACCTTTTACTTCTGCAAAGTCAGTATGTATTCTTTGCCACGGCTCCGTAGCCCAAGGCCAAAGTAACAATGGAACCGTTTTCGGAGAACCCTGTGCCTCTACACAATCTGAACAAGCTCTAACCATCTCTTCAATATCCTGGTCCAATCCAGACCACCAGAGATAAGACCTAGCTAGGGCTTTCATTCTAGACATTCCAGGATGACATTCGTGTAACTCTGCTAGAAGACACTCCTGTAATGAGGAAGGAATTATAACTCGTCTTCCCCATAATAAGCATCCATCTTCTACAGAAAGTTCTTCCCGGCGACACCAGTAAGACTGCATAGCCTTTTCTGGGCAATGATTAGGCCATCCAGACAAAGTGTATTCGTACACTTTAATCAATATATGGTCCTTGCTCGTACAATCAGCAATTCTTTTTGCTGTTATTGGTAATTTGTCAGATACAGTCCTGAAGACATAATTCTCCTCAGGATCCGCCGTTTTAGGACTGTCTACAGGAAGCCTACTTAGCAGATCTGCATTGGCATTTTCTTCGGAAGAACGATATACAATATTGTATGTGTATCCCGATAACAACACAGCCCAACGTTGCATCCTAGCCGCTGCTAATGGAGGAATTCCCGACTTTGGACCAAAAATTCTAGTTAAAGGTTGATGGTCTGTCACTAGAGTGAAATTTCTACCGTATAAATACAGGTGAAACTTTTTGATCCCGTATATGATACTTAAGCTTTCTTTTTCAATTTGAGCATAGTTCTTTTCTGCAGAACTGAGTGTTCGCGATGCGCAAGCTATTGGTCTTTCTGAACCATCTGCCAGTTGGTGACTCAATACAGCCCCAAGTCCATATGGACTTGCATCTACACTGAGCACTAATGGTTTCAGTGGGTCATAGTGCATCAGCACTTTGTCACCAGTGAGTACATTTTTAGCATATAAAAATGCATCCTCACAATCTTGGTTCCATAACCATTTAGAAGAATGGTTTAAGAGAGCATACAAGGAGTGTAAATTTGATGAAAGATTTGGAACAAATTTCCCATAATAATTCACCATTCCCAAGAATGATTTCAGTTCTGACACATTCTTAGGTCTAGGGGCATTTTGAATAGCATCAACTTTGCCTTGCAAAGGACGTATGCCATCTCCACTGAGCAAATGTCCCAGGTATTTGATTTGAGATTTGAAGAATTGACATTTTGAGCCATTCAATCTTACATTGTATTCATCTAGCCTAGATAATACTTTCTTCAGTACCTGCAAGTGCTCTTCAACGGTCTCCGTTGCAATAATGATGTCATCAATGTAACAAAAACAATGTTCAATGCCTACCAAAATCTTATCCATCGTAGCTTGAAAAACTGTAGGTGCTGTTTTAACGCCAAAACTTAAGCGTTTTGTACCTAATAAACCCTGTTGTGTGTTCAAAACAAGCAGTTTAGCTGATTCTTCATCCAGCAACAATTGGTTAAAGGCACCAGATAAATCTAACACAGAATATACTTTAGGTTGAGTACCATTCTGAGTTATCTTAGCAAATAGATCTTGAGTATTTGGTAGTTTATACCCATCATCTTCTATAGCCGCATTAACAGCTTTGTAATCTCCACATACTCTGATGGATTTATCTGACTTTGGTACATGTACTGTTGGAGAAGCCCATTCACTGTGATCTATGGGGTACAATATGTCTGCTTTGACTAATCTGTCATATTCTTTCTCTACATCAGAAACCATGGAGTAAGGTACAGGCCTAGCCTTTTGAAATACTGGTTTGGCATCTGGCTTCAAGTTCAATGATGCGGTAAAACCCTTAATACCATTACCCTCAGTAGAAAATAGTGTACTATGTTTCTGTAGCAACTCATTGAACTGTTTGGGGTATTCATCTGATTGGGGCACAGATATCTTGGGCTTCAATGTATCTTTAACAGAGAAGATATTCTCCCAATCTAACTTTATCCTACCCAACCAATCTCTCCCAAACAGAGCCTGTATGGCCTTTTCCCCCTGTTGTAACCTGAGCGTATCAGCTGCCTCGTGGTCTCCCATATGTTCTTTGTTAGCTTTTCCCGCCAACTCGTCAGCTACACATTTTGCTTTTGCTGATTCAAATGTTACGTCATGCTTGGACAACAAATGGGTCTGGGTTCTGGCCATCTTCTTATGTAATCCCGATACTAGTTTATCTCTCAAAGCTGCCTTCGTTCAGGAATAAACCAAAGGAGCAAGTAGAAGATAACTTTTTTATTACCGTAATATAAAGTCAGCAACAGATTCGTGCTCACCTTGACTGGCCGTCCAAAATTTGAATCGTTCTGAAATGACGATTGGCTTTGGGGCAAAATGCTCTGCCAGCAACGTTTTCAATTCCGCATACGTCTTCGTTTTAGGTTCTTCTGGGCTACACAGGTTTTTCAACATTTTGAAGGTATCTGCACCCACCAATGCAAGGAACAAATTCGTCTTCTTGTCACGGTGAATTTCGTTGGCCGCCATGAAGGCATCGCATCTGTCCGCGTAATCCTCGAAAACTTCCAACTTTTCGTCGAACGGACCCACGTTCCCGTATACTGCCATTCTTACAATATATGTGCAGTGTTCTGAGCAGGTATTCACGATCCTCGTCGCCAATTATTGTGACCTAGACAAGCGTCGATACGCCAAATATTCTAGTCTGTTTAGTACAGAAACAACTCCGCAACACATCACTGATCGCCATGAAACCAAACTCCTTTATTTACACATGCGCACTACACATGTCTGAGATCACTGACGTCACCCAATATACCTTAATTTATAACACAAGAGAGAAGCGGTCAACAGTTTCCAATGATGCCAGCAAGACTTCATGATGTTCCAAAAATATAAACTCCGAATCGCTGAAACAACCACACCTCAATACGCCTTTTGAAGAAAGACATGTAGTAAGCGGTTGGGTTAACAGCTCGGATTGTATCGGCACCAAAAATAAGGGATTGTCCAGTCGAGAGGATGAGTTGATTAATCACCAGCAACATCGTCATCATCATCATCATCCAAATCGATACCATTTCTTGAATTTTAACAATCATCAGCCATGCACAAACTTCAACACATACAAGTGTATTCGCTCAACATATAAAGTCGGTCGAGGCAGTGACACGCATCAAACTTAACGAGAGGTTTTTAAGATTGTCATGTTTGATTGTCCATGGTCTGATGTTGCCTGCATGGTGTTGCCAATCTGTGCGATGTAGGTGAGAGAACTTCCTTCCTCTGCTTCTTCTGTGTGATCCTGCGCAATGTCGAAGTCATACCACCATGTTAGGCACGAGTTTTCAGACTGGGTGCAAACGGTTCACATTATTGCTCTTGAATGGGACAGTTGGGAGCCCGGAGAGCTCAGAGCTGTTCGGAGCTCGGGGAGGCCGATTGTCTCATCCCAGAGCTCCGAGCTATCAGCTTTCCCACAAGCTGAACTACACAGTCAGAAAAATGGTGTTAATTAACACTAAAAATTGGTGTTGACTTCAACACCAAAAAACAGTGTTGAGTTAGGCCCTACACTATATTGCCCCAACACCATTTATTGGTGTTAGTTAACACCGTTATTTGGTGTTAGTCAACACCGTTATTCGGTGTTGACTCAGCATCCGCACTCGTCGGTCAACATTAAAAAATGGTGTTGAACCGGTTTCAACACCATTTATTGGTGTTAGTTAACACTGTTAATTGGTGTTGAGCCAGCATCAGCACCTGTCAGTCAACACTAAAAAATGGTGTTGAGCCAGCTTCAACACCATTTATTGGTGTTAGTTAA
The DNA here is from genome assembly GCA_036873755.1 of Hanleya hanleyi. Taxonomy (NCBI): domain Eukaryota; kingdom Metazoa; phylum Mollusca; class Polyplacophora; order Lepidopleurida; family Hanleyidae; genus Hanleya; species Hanleya hanleyi. Next base: position 146,119 of record JAVTVY010041365.1, on the reverse strand, counting down.
CACTGTTAATTGGTGTTGAGCTGGTGTTAGTTAACATCTGCATATTAATAGAGCCTGTACCAATTTATGGTAGGTGGGTATGCACCGTATAGGTGATTTCGTTCAGTATTCACTTTGTAGGTGAACAGAACCATTCAACGCCGGATAGGTCTTTTCGTTTAGCATTCACTTTATAGGTGAAGGAACTGATCAACGCACCGTTTAGGTGTGGGAAATCAACATACGCTTTATAGGCGATGAGATTTGTTTCTTTCCTTTGTCCGACGTTATAACTGTCAGCTATGCTGGTTTTGGAATGCTCTGGGCCAGCCAAGCCCGGCATTGTCTTATAAGGATAGATGCGGGGCGCGCGGACCTTGGCGGAAGCACTAGAGAGAGAATAGTAAAATCCGTCCGTCATTTGCAAATTTGTGTTTCTTTTTCCAATGAAAAGTTGAAAAGCTGACAGTAAAGCGCACTGTGTGTCGCAATAAACCGGCAAAATACGTACAAGTAAGTTTACTCTATACGTATACGGCAATTATGACTGAAAAATTCCAACTTCTTGGTCTACTTGCTTGGTATAAAGTAATTTTTCAGATTCATATTGCATTGATATGACGTCACAAGTTCCATAGCAAAATTTGGAATCCAATGGAAATCACTTGATAGTATGTGTAATATATATCGTTTTAATCATCTCCATTGATAAACTTGATCGACATCTGTACTTCTTTCAATACAATTTCGCCATTTTCGCTGCATTTCTGGGCTTCTAGTGTCGAGCGCCTGCATGATTGGGTAGCTGATCTGTCTCCATTTATCAGAATATAGAACGAGCCAAATGCTCATATCATTATGTCTTATTGGGATAAAATCCCACGAAAGATACTGAAATTCCCATGATGGGCAGCGTTTTCCTCTGTATATCTGTAAATCCAATTCGCTGGTCTACATTTCAATAGCCATATGTCCAAGCATCTAACCTCTCATTATGGAAGAAAATAGATTTTGTAGCCGAAATATATACGGCCCATTTCCTCACGAATCCTCTGGTTCCGGTGTCCTTATGTGGTAAAGAATGGCAAATATCATCTTCATATGTTGCAGCGGCATATACTTGAGGACGCGATTTCCGATTTCCTCCATCTGATTGTTCTGTATTGATTGGAAGTATCCATCATTACTGAACCATATATTGATCTGTTAGATATGCGTGTTTACGCATCACATTAGTTCGATGTAGGTTTTTACTGAACACAGTAACCTATACCATCTGCAGCTTTGTTGAGCGCAGACCGAGCACCGTAATTCTGAAGGTGTGTTTACGGTTAATTACTTACCGCTGAGGCTGGACTTAGAATAATTTTGACTTCTTTTGCACTCTGAAAATTGTCTGGGTTAATGTTGTTTGTTCAGGTTGAACTTAGAATATTTTGACTTCTTCTGGACTCTGAACATTTTATGGGTTAATGCTTTTTGTTTAGGCTGGCAATTCAAATTGCATTTTTCTTAAATTTTGAAATTTTGAAATTGAAGTAAATTCAAATATCAATTTGTAGTTGGCAACATTCTTATTGGCGTAAACCAAAACGGCGAGCCTGCCGGGTTTCACATAACCCTTGTTTTTTTCAATGTTGGAATTTTAACACCATTCTCTGAACACCGTTTTTGGCGTTGAACTGGTGTCGAAACACCCCCTTTTCTTAACACTGTTTTTTGGTGTTGAACTGGCCTCAACACCACATTTTGGTGTTGAATAATGTCAACACCGTTTCTCAACACACTTATTGGTGTTGAACTGGCCTCAACACTAAAAAATGGTGTTGTGTCAACACCGTTTTTCTGGCTGTGTAAGGTTTCGAGCAATTGCTCCATCACAATATAAAGCAGGGAGTGCAGAACACGTGCCCCCGCCACAATATTTTCAGCAGAAAAAACGACAAAAAAGGAAAAAGGCAGAGACAGATAAAAAACACCGTCAATCGGCAATATTCGTGAGCTTATGACCTCTCCGAATAGGCTCATATTTGAACGAATTACGCGCCAGGCAATGTCTCCATTTGGTTGATTTGAAGTCAGTTGTTTACAGGCTATCCGAGATTTTTTTTTATTTCCGGGATCCTTATGTGGTAAAGAATGGCAAATATCATCTTCATATGATGCAGCGGCATATACTTGAGGACGCGATTTCCGATTTCCTCCATCTGATTGTTCTGTATTGATTGGAAGTATCCATCATTACTGAACCATATATTGATCTGTTAGATATGCGTGTTTACGCATCACATTAGTTCGATGTAGGTTTTTACTGAACACAGTAACCTATACCATCTGCAGCTTTGTTGAGCGCAGACCGAGCACCGTAATTCTGAAGGTGTGTTTACGGTTAATTACTTACCGCTGAGGCTGGACTTAGAATAATTTTGACTTCTTTTGCACTCTGAAAATTGTCTGGGTTAATGTTGTTTGTTCAGGTTGAACTTAGAATATTTTGACTTCTTCTGGACTCTGAACATTTTATGGGTTAATGCTTTTTGTTTAGGCTGGCAATTCAAATTGCATTTTTCTTAAATTTTGAAATTTTGAAATTGAAGTAAATTCAAATATCAATTTGTAGTTGGCAACATTCTTATTGGCGTAAACCAAAACGGCGAGCCTGCCGGATTTCACATAACCCTTGTTTTTTTCAATGTTGGAATTTTAACACCATTCTCTGAACGCCGTTTTTGGCGTTGAACTGGTGTCGAAACACCCCCTTTTCTTAACACTGTTTTTTGGTGTTGAACTGGCCTCAACACCACATTTTGGTGTTGAATTATGTCAACACCGTTTCTCAACACACTTATTGGTGTTGAACTGGCCTCAACACTAAAAAATGGTGTTGGGCCAACACCGTTTTTCTGGCTGTGTAAGGTTTCGAGCAATTGCTCCATCACAATATAAAGCAGGGAGTGCAGAACACGTGCCCCCGCCACAATATTTTCAGCAGAAAAAACGACAAAAAGGGAAAAAGGCAGAGACAGATAAAAAACACCGTCAATCGGCAATATTCGTGAGCTTATGACCTCTCCGAATAGGCTCATATTTGAACGAATTACGCGCCAGGCAATGTCTCCATTTGGTTGATTTGAAGTCAGTTGTTTATAGGCTATCCGAGATTTTTTTTTATTTCCGGGGTCCTTATGTGGTAAAGAATGGCAAATATCATCTTCATATGATGCAGCGGCATATACTTGAGGACGCGATTTCCGATTTCCTCCATCTGATTGTTCTGTATTGATTGGAAGTATCCATCATTACTGAACCATATATTGATCTGTTAGATATGCGTGTTTACGCATCACATTAGTTCGATGTAGGTTTTTACTGAACACAGTAACCTATACCATCTGCAGCTTTGTTGAGCGCAGACCGAGCACCGTAATTCTGAAGGTGTGTTTACGGTTAATTACTTACCACTGAGGCTGGACTTAGAATAATTTTGACTTCTTTTGCACTCTGAAAATTGTCTGGGTTAATGTTGTTTGTTCAGGCTGAACTTAGAATATTTTGACTTCTTCTGGACTCTGAACATTTTATGGGTTAATGCTTTTTGTTTAGGCTGGCAATTCAAATTGCATTTTTCTTAAATTTTGAAATTTTGAAATTGAAGTAAATTCAAATATCAATTTGTAGTTGGCAACATTCTTATTGGCGTAAACCAAAACGGCGAGCCTGCCGGATTTCACATAACCCTTGTTTTTTTCAATGTTGGAATTTTAACACCATTCTCTGAACGCCGTTTTTGGCGTTGAACTGGTGTCGAAACACCCCCTTTTCTTAACACTGTTTTTTGGTGTTGAACTGGCCTCAACACCACATTTTGGTGTTGAATTATGTCAACACCGTTTCTCAACACACTTATTGGTGTTGAACTGGCCTCAACACTAAAAAATGGTGTTGGGCCAACACCGTTTTTCTGGCTGTGTAAGGTTTCGAGCAATTGCTCCATCACAATATAAAGCAGGGAGTGCAGAACACGTGCCCCCGCCACAATATTTTCAGCAGAAAAAACGACAAAAAGGGAAAAAGGCAGAGACAGATAAAAAACACCGTCAATCGGCAATATTCGTGAGCTTATGACCTCTCCGAATAGGCTCATATTTGAACGAATTACGCGCCAGGCAATGTCTCCATTTGGTTGATTTGAAGTCAGTTGTTTATAGGCTATCCGAGATTTTTTTTTATTTCCGGGGTCCTTATGTGGTAAAGAATGGCAAATATCATCTTCATATGATGCAGCGGCATATACTTGAGGACGCGATTTCCGATTTCCTCCATCTGATTGTTCTGTATTGATTGGAAGTATCCATCATTACTGAACCATATATTGATCTGTTAGATATGCGTGTTTACGCATCACATTAGTTCGATGTAGGTTTTTACTGAACACAGTAACCTATACCATCTGCAGCTTTGTTGAGCGCAGACCGAGCACCGTAATTCTGAAGGTGTGTTTACGGTTAATTACTTACCACTGAGGCTGGACTTAGAATAATTTTGACTTCTTTTGCACTCTGAAAATTGTCTGGGTTAATGTTGTTTGTTCAGGCTGAACTTAGAATATTTTGACTTCTTCTGGACTCTGAACATTTTATGGGTTAATGCTTTTTGTTTAGGCTGGCAATTCAAATTGCATTTTTCTTAAATTTTGAAATTTTGAAATTGAAGTAAATTCAAATATCAATTTGTAGTTGGCAACATTCTTATTGGCGTAAACCAAAACGGCGAGCCTGCCGGATTTCACATAACCCTTGTTTTTTTCAATGTTGGAATTTTAACACCATTCTCTGAACACCGTTTTTGGCGTTGAACTGGTGTCGAAACACCCCCTTTTCTTAACACTGTTTTTTGGTGTTGAACTGGCCTCAACACCACATTTTGGTGTTGAATTATGTCAACACCGTTTCTCAACACACTTATTGGTGTTGAACTGGCCTCAACACTAAAAAATGGTGTTGGGCCAACACCGTTTTTCTGGCTGTGTAAGGTTTCGAGCAATTGCTCCATCACAATATAAAGCAGGGAGTGCAGAACACGTGCCCCCGCCACAATATTTTCAGCAGAAAAAACGACAAAAAAGGAAAAAGGCAGAGACAGATAAAAAACACCGTCAATCGGCAATATTCGTGAGCTTATGACCTCTCCGAATAGGCTCATATTTGAACGAATTACGCGCCAGGCAATGTCTCCATTTGGTTGATTTGAAGTCAGTTGTTTATAGGCTATCCGAGATTTTTTTTTATTTAAGATATGCCCTCATGTTGTTTCCTCTCGGACTTCAAAGAGTTTGTCCTTCAGCTTCTTGTCTTCATAAACTGGGCCTTCATTTAATTATACCGAAATCTCACGAAGGTAGCGTATTGCCGCAAAAACGCCGCCCGTTCATTGGTTGAAATTTCAAACGAACAGTTCCATTAATATCTGTACAGGCCATTCTCACTCATCCTGTGTATAGAAAACATCTGTGCTGATGAAATGATCAAAGCTTAATGAACCTTTCGACTGAAATGATGAACATTTAATATTTAAATTATTTTTACTTCCGCACATCCTCATTCTCTTGACGGAGAATAGTTAATAAATTACCTGGTTCAGTGCAATGCCCATCTACCGTTTATGAAACAGTTTCTTCTCGTTAATGAGACATCTGAATTTCGTGAGGTATAATCCTACTTCCACCTTCAACGTGCCCTTATGTTGTCATTGGTATATTCAAATTAACGCTTTTCTTATGAGTTATCTTTTAGTCGAAATCTCATATCTCTAGCCTCTGACATTTACGTATATCGACTATTTCTCGTTTTGATGACGTCGCTTACGGTTGACTTACTTCCTTCGCGTAAGCGTTCCTATTCTAATCTCAAGTTTCGGGAAATCCTGTTATCACAATTTCGTTACCCTGGGTCATAAGGGTCATATATCACATGTGGAAGAACCGGCATATAAACCCTATGAACTATTACTATATTCCTTTGCTGTGGAAAGTTTCTGCAGCTGATTCTAGAAATCCTAAATCTGGACATTAACATGAAAGAGTGATAAATAGTGCATGATATTTACATTGCATGTCATATAGATGTGTAATAATATTGAATTCTATCAAACGATTTGTTACAGAAATGGTAATACACAACATTCATGTTTGTAGGTTCCTGTGCTTGGTGTATTTTAATATTTTCTGTTCTTCTTACATTGATATGGCAAGGAGAGAAAAATTACATGACAACATTAAGGTTTTGAAAGTGAATGCAGGTTCAAAAGCGCACTATTCTATTGCCAGGGAAAAGAAGATTACCGTGTTCAAGGGTAAGGGTGAGAATTTTGGTTGTGTTGAAGAAAATCCAGTTATGGGTTCACAAACGGTTTGAGTCCATATGCTGAAATAGTAAAATATATTTGTGATGTTAATGAGAAGAGACCAGTAGAGCTTTCAAGCTCCTCAGCCCAAAATAATTAAAACTGGAACAGTCTGTATATAAAGTCTTACAGAATTGATGATGGCACTACCTTTCGGCATAATATGCGTGGAATCTTACTGCACGAAGAACTAACACGATTAATATTCATGTAACGACATTATCTTGTTAGAGATGATTAATATTTTGTAATAGATATTGAAATTGCAGGCTAAACACATTCAGTATTACATCCCAGTCTAGGCTAATTAAAGGCAACATACCCTGTCATTTCAGTAATAACCAGGATCATATTTCACCCTTCAATTGTGACGCAAGTACACGAGAAAGCCATTGCGGGACTGTATACTGGTTCATTATTGGATATATGTAAGAAAAGCTGAACAGTTGAAAACTAGACCACGTACAATGTAAAGTCGTGTACAAACGCGTGAACATTTGGAGTAAATTCATAATTCGAGGAAGAAGAATTTATCAAATTTGCCATTGCCTGGAGAGGGTTAAATCTGAGCGAAAATACTTTGGATCATTCAAGAATAAATGGACCAGGCCGTCGGACGTCAACGGTGTTTGTATATCTTAACTATCTGCAATAGGTGTGCGCACCTGTACTTGGTAGCTCGTGTCCATTTTATTATTCTCACTCACATTTCAAAGTGTTGGATTTTACATAAATTATGTAATTGTTCATTTCTTTATCTGCCATCAGCCTTCCCCTACGGTGGCTTGTTAGGTCCATGCATTGATTTTTGCAATTTTCTGCCTTTTACTTTCACTTTCGCGTTTTCTGTAATTTCTTGCCATTGACATCGATTCATTTCCGAGATATAAAGTTTTCTGGTTTTAACAATTTCTTCTATCCATTTTCAAGCGACTGCAAAAATCGAACAACCATGTGAAAACACTAAAAATGAGCAAAAACATCGAAAAAGTATTTCAACCGCGGTGGAAAGTATTTCAACCGCGGTGAAAAGTATTTCAACCGCGGTGGAACCTATTTCAACCGCGGTGGAAACTATTTCAACCGCGGTGGAAACTATTTCAACCGCGGTGGAAACTATTTCAACCGCGGTGGAAAGTAATTCAACCGCGGTGGAAAGTATTTCAAAACGCGGTGGAAATTATATAGTATTGTTCGTTTTCTTCGGGTTTAGCTCAGTTTGCGTATATTCCTCTCAGGTCTCTCATGTAGGCCATTTTACTTGCTGTCAGTGGTACGTTTATTCGGCGGGAATAATTAACAACTGGAGAAAGAGAATTCCTTTTCTTAATAATGTATTCTGTTCATAAAAAGGCGAATGAGGTTACAATCATCCTATTACAGTTAAATATATTACAGTATGCAAATAATTACATATAAACATTATTTCATTCACGCGACAATCAGAATTAATATACAAAACGTTTAAACATTAAATTAATTCACATCTGTAAATGCGAATGTATGTTCAGTTATCAGAATATACTCATGACATAAATCCAGTAAATAACATCATTTGCAGACGATAAATAAACAATATCTAATATGAATTAATATGACTACAATGAAGAATTAAATAAATAAAAGTAATAAATAAATAAATGTACATGTTACCAAATAAGCGAATAGTGAGCGCTGGAGACCCATTAACTTACCTGGAGAAAGAGAATTCCTTTTCTTAATAATGTATTCTGTTCATAAAAAGGCGAATGAGGTTACAATGATTAACCCTCCTTCGCCGTGCCCTTTTTATGCAGGCCATGTTTGGGGTTTGTTATTCAGTTGTTAGGTTCTTGCCCAAACATGCCTCTGAGTGTTAAAAGACAATACGGTCTGTCGGAATTCTCGCCTCCAGGAACGGTCCCCAGCGACCAGCTATAGTCGCTGTTACACAATCAATATCAATGACCCCCAAGAGGGTAACGGGTCGGACCGCGGCAGCCGTTAAAACAACAATTTACTCTAACTGACCGACTAAAGTTCTAAAACAAACATTGTCACTATATACAGAACAATTTGTATGCGAAATATATCAATACCACATATGCTTTCTCCCACTTAAGTTTGGTCCCCAAACTTCAAAATATATGGATACCATTTCATTAGTATATCATTTGAGAGAACAATTAAACATGCAGTTATATAGGGAAGTTGGAAAAATACAATATGTGTAAAAAGTACTGTACAATGAAAAAAAACTTACTTTACAGCAATAGTCTATATATAGTCATCACAAAAATAATAAAATCAGGTTACATCCTTTTATTATCCAACAGTAGATTCAGAGAAAATTTTCGTGTATTCCATACTAGGGCGGATGAGAATTGACGAAATATAGCAGCAATGTTGCAAGCATAAAATTAGCGCTGGCAACCTACTTTTTGGACATGTTTAGAAAATTTTGATTGGAAACATGACAGTGGCAAGGCGGAAGGCACACTGGCAGTTCAAATGAAGAGCTATGATGACGTAATAAGTACACGCAAAATGGTCTATGCTAACGTTCGACTACGACTTATCAAAGAGGAGACGTGGCGCGCAATACGCTCGACGTATCTTTGATTGGCCAATCCAAACAGCCCGCCAGCAATGTCCCCAATGAAGGGTAAGAGTGCCCTTCTGGACCTTGAGGGGCTCGGAGATCGGAGGACCGCTTCAGGGAGCAACAATTTTATTCTATTGATAGTGTCCTTTAAATGATGTTGCGAACTTAAGCGTATAGCATCTGCTTGTTCTAAAGCAGCATGTATTATTCTGCAAAAGAGAATCTCTGATTCACAACTATCCTCGAAAGGTATAACAGGTAACGTTGTGGGTAAATCGAAACGAAAAGTGTGAGCCCAAGACTCGGATGTGAGCTGCGCTGTACCCACTGGACGAAATATGGTGCCGTAATTGACCCGAACAACTGGGTGATGCGTTACGGCGTCGACAGGCGTGCAGTAGATGCACAACAAAAGCAACCAACCGGCGACGATCTGCACTGATCGGGAATGACATTTTACGGCGCGGTTCCCTACACAAGATAGAAAGAGGGGAAAGGGTAAGCTACTATAGTCGATTCTTTTGTATGTAGAGTCACTATTGAAAAGGGGCGTGCACTCCCCGTTAGCACTATAAATCAGAGACCAGCTCCTACATAAAGGATAATAATGAGTCGACATGAAAAGAACTGCCATAATAGCGAACTGAACAAGAGAGAGTAAAGGGAAAAAGATGTTCGGGAATTGCGCATTCGTGTCATCCAATCTACATCCTAACGGTTGGGAACTTCGTTTATATGACTCACTGTATAAACGGGAAACATAAACTAAGCCTCGTTATTAATATTACGAGATTCTTTGTTTTTCCTCGCTTTACCACTTTGCGTCTTCGTCACATGGAAGTCGCGTCTCAGCGCCTCTGAAAGGTTCTCTTCCGGTTCCCAAGTTGTCTTGCGGAAGCCAGCCCATTTTACGCAGTAATAGCGTTTTCTGTTCCGTCTTTTAGAACTAATTACACGCTCCACCAGAAAAATGATTTGTTTCTCGGGCTCTTCCTTTTCTGAAGAGTCTGTATTCTGTCCTCGAAGCAAACGAGGGACTGGATTCCGAGCAATCGGACCATCATCGTCTTGGAACACCTTCAACCTATCGGAGTGTACTGCCGAAGGGTAGTCTTTCTTCGTGTCGCAATGTTGTATCTTATAAGTCGGGGTTTCTGGTGTACCCAAGATTTTCGTGACGAAATATGGTCCTATCCATTTGACCTGAAGTTTAGCTGATCGACCTTTTGGTATCTTTGGGCTGTAAAGCCAGACTCTGTCACTGACGTTGAACATTTGTCGTTTGACATTTTTGTCATATGCGGCTTTATATGTGGCTTTACGCGTTTCGGTAAGTTTTCCTCTATACCCCCTGTTCTTTCTTGCTTCTGTGCCCAATCCATTCGCGTTCTAACTGTGCTTATAAGAGTGTCGCTCTGTTTCAAAATATCTCTTCAGCCCAACAAAGCACGCCTCAATATCGTGCAGGTACGTCAACAGTAGTAATTCTGGTAATGATAATTTCTGTTCTGAAAACTCCTGCCCTGTCCTTTGCTCCCTCCTGGCCAGTAGTAACGCAGTTGGATGGCCGAATATGTCCTATCGAAGCCTTGGTGGCCTCCTCCTAGCAAGGAGTCATGGAACTGAGATACAATTGTTTGTCGAAGTGCTTGAGGAATTACTTTTTGACGAATCAATCTATCTGGTTGTGTAGGTCCTTTCGTTCGAGGTCTATACAAATGCACTAATATATCATCTCCCATGGCATATTGGTCCTTTTCTAGGGCAAGTGATCTAGCTAATTTTTCATCCTGAGGAAGCTCATCCTCCTTGATATAACGATATGTAGGGCCAATAACGGGACAGTCCATTTGTTGCTTGGGGAGATCAACCGTTGGGAACTTAAGCTCAGAGTCGTTCTGTTCTGTCTCTTCTGTGCTAACCAGGGTATCTACAGATATAATAGGGCCTCCAGTTGGATACATGAGATCCATCTTGTGGATCTTTTTGGCAGTAGGTGAAAAAGAAACCATCGCTTGTATTGCAGCGATATCATGTGAGGAGGCATGGTCAACGGGCACACGAACAGAAGAAATATCTGTGGACATTCCGAATTCATCGTTTGCTTCAGCGGGGGGTTCTGGGTATGTTCGCCTTGATAAAGCATCAGCGTTCTGGTTTTTCACACCTTGTTTGTGAACTACCTGGAAATTATAGCCCTGAAGGTCCACAGCCCATCTTGCCAGTCTACTTGTGAGGTCGGCTGAAGTTCTAATGTGGTGCAAGTACTTCAATGCTATATGATCAATGACCACGGTAAACGGGTTCCATGTCAGGTATGGGCGATAAGCCCGTATGCCTTCGACAATTCCGAGGCATTCCAAGTCGGTGATATGATAATTTTTCTCATATTTTCGTAATGATCTACCACCGTAAGCGATGACCCTGTCATTTCCAGCGTCATCAGCTTGGCTAAAAATATAGCCGATAGCTTCAGTGGATGCATCAGTTGTCAGAGTGAAACTGTGATTGAAGTCAGGGAACTTCAGAATCGGAGCTGAAACTAATTTGCTCTTAAGCATTTCGAATGCGTTCTGACATTCTTTGGCCCATACAAAGGGAACACTCTTCTTCAAAAGTTGCGTTAAAGGCGACGCTATATGTGAATAACCCAACACAAATTTGCGATAATAATTTGCGAGACCCAAAAATCCTCTCAACTGTTTCACAGTTTTCGGAACGGGGTATGAATTGACTGCAGCTGTTGTTTCAGGATTAACTTCAATACCATCCTTTGAAAGGATATGGCCTAAATACAAAACTCGTTTTGCAGCAAATTTACATTTTGAAGGCTTCATTGTGAGTTTCGCTTTTCTGAGTTTGTCAAAGACAAGGGTCAGGTGATGGAGATGCTGCTGAAAATTTTGGCTGAAAATCACCAAATCGTCGATATACACCATCACTACTTTCCAGTTCAACTCTTGCAGAGCTTGAGCCATGGTCATCTCAAAACTACAGGGGGCATTGGTTAAACCGAAGGGTAAACGATTAAACTCGTACTGGCCCGACTGTGTTGAAAAAGATGTCTTGTGTTTAGTTTCCTTATCGAGAGGCACTTGCCAAAAACCGCTCGCCAAGTCCAAAACAGTAAAATATTTGGCTCCAGATTCGCCAATAGTGTCAATAATTTCCTCCAGTCGAGGAATGGGAAAACTCTGGGGTTCTGTCACGCTGTTCAGCTTCCTATAGTCAACCGCGAACCTATATTCGCCTGTTCGTTTTTTCACCATCACGACAGGACTGCACCAGTTTGAGGTGGACGGATTAATGATTTTGTGCTTTAACATGTCTTGTACGTGATTTTCCATGGCATCTTTAACAGGAGGTGAAGCGTGATAACGCCTTTGTCGAACGGGAGGGGCGTCACCGGTTTCAATACGGTGGTAATGGAGGTCAGTTTTACCTAAGTCTGCTAGAGATGTGGCAAAAAGATCCCTGTTCTTGCCTATTAACTCCAAAAGCTGTTGCTTTTCAGCTGGGGAAAGCTCAGTGTCCTCTACGTCTATGTTCAGCAATTTTGCTTCTTTAATATATTCTTCTGAGGATTTGCCGTTATCATCTGAAGATACTACATTGACACTAGGTTGTACATTTTCAGAATCGTCGTCATCTGGGATAGACTCACTTACCCATAATGGACTAATGCTACTGGCCTTAGCTATAACAAGGCCTTTTTCAACCTGAATACATGAATCTGTGGGGTTCATCAAGATACAAAATGCCTGATTCTTATCAGGTGTCACTAAACATCGGGCAGCCATCAGGTGATGTGAGCTAGCTAAAGAGCTAACAGCCTCAACCATCACAGGGTTATTATATGCTCGTGACAATTTCACTGGCACAACGGTCTGTGAGCCAGCAGCAACATTGACAGTAGCAACAACTCGGGCTAGACTTGATCTGACAGGCGGTTCAGTCAGGGACAGCTGTTGTCCTGATTCTTCCAGCGTCAAACTTTTATTTTTGCAATCTATTTTTGCTGAATTTGCCTCTAAAAAGTTATTACCTAGGATAAGAGAATAATGCAAATGGTTCACTATAATGAATTCCTGAGTGAAGGAAGCATTTTGTATATGCAATGTAAGGTTTACAGAGCCTAATACTGCATGTCGTTCGCCACCAGCCCCTGTAATGGACGAAATATGGGTCTTAAGAAACGGTTCGTCAATTTTAGGCCTAATTTTGCTTAGTAACTGTGTCGATACACAACTCACAGATGCGCCCGTGTCGACGAGACCTCGGACGTGTACATTTTGGATCCTAACATCAACCAAATTTTCGGCAATTGGAGCTACCAGTTGAACCGTAATCGACCTACTTTCGTCATGGACTGGCTCTCTATCCAGAATAGGGTCATTATTCCGGATAGTGCCGACTCCCTATTGTGATTTTTTTCCGCTATGGCACGCACGGCTTATGCGGCCATCCTTCCCACAATCATGGCAAGTAAGATCTTTTGAGAAACAAGAATCACGTTTGTGGCCTTTGCCACCACATCCGAAACAAGTAAGACTAACATTTTTGTCCCGTGTTTCCCTATTGTTATGCGCTGGTCTCGAAAAGTTTCGTTCGTACTTGTTTCGTTCATACTTTGGATTTTTCGAATAATTTCTTTCCTTTGCAATAGAACACACGTTTCTATTTTCCATCACTAAAGCGCTGACTGTATCGGTGAGCTTAGATAATGCTTCGGCCAATTTATCATTCGAAGGCGTAGAATTATTTTGGACGGGGGGTAGCGACGAAGATGCACTCATATTTTGAAAATTTTCGGCTGCGTTGTAGTCTAATTTTGTAGCTTCAAACATTGCTGCTATTTCCAATATATCAACTGCTGATTTAGGTTGTCTCTGAACAACATAATTTCTAATGTGCGCATGCAGTCCTCCTATTACAATACGAACTATTTGTTCTTCCGACAGTCTAAGCTCTTTAGCACCGTTCCGCAAACAAACTCTAGCACTGATTCATTCGGTCTCTGCGACCTTTGGAACAATTCACGTTCTCTTGCCCATAGTGTATGTTGAGAGGGGCGAAATGTGTTTAAAAACAATTGCTTCAATGTGTCTATATCTGGCTTTACATCAAGTGAATAATACCACTGCCTAGCCGATCCTGACAACAATAAGGGAAATGATGCTAACATTTGATCATCTTTGATTTTCTTGTACTTACAATAGTCTTCAAAATGCTCAAACCATATAACCGGATCTTCGGCAGGTCTTCCAGCAAATTTCGGCGGTGTCAATGCGCTGTCGGACATATCGACTTCTTCTGTTTCTTCTAAGTGATGATCCTGGGGCACGTGTTCAACGACGTCTATTTCCTGGCTTGCTGCTAGGTTTCCACTGCTTCTCAAGTTCTGGGCCGGTCCGGATGATGTCTTGTTCGCCGGTGTTGGCATTTATATCGGGATCTCCGGAAAAGCTAAGAAGTTTTTCCAAATCGGGTTAACTCCACCAAATATAGTATTGTTCGTTTTCTTCGGGTTTAGCTCAGTTTGCGTATATTCCTCTCAGGTCTCTCATGTAGACCATTTTACTTGTTGTCAGTGGTACGTTTATTCGGCGGGAATAATTAACAACTGGAGAAAGAGAATTCCTTTTCTTAATAATGTATTCTGTTCATAAAAAGGCGAATGAGGTTACAATCATCCTATTACAGTTAAATATATTACAGTATGCAAATAATTACATATAAACATGATTTCATTCACGCGACAATCAGAATTAATATAAAAAACGTTTAAACATTAAATTAATTCACATCTGTAAATGCGAATGTATGTTCAGTTATCAGAATATACTCATGACATAAATCCAGTAAATAACATCATTTGCAGACGATAAATAAACAATATCTAATATGAATTAATATGACTACAATGTAGAATTAAATAAATAAAAGAAATAAATAAATAAATAAATGTACATGTTACCAAATAAGCGACCAGCTATAGTCGCTGTTACACAATCAATATCAATGACCCCCAAGAGGGTAACGGGTCGGACCGCGGCAGCCGTTAAAACAACAATTTACTCTAACTGACCGACTAAAGTTCTAAAACAAACATTGTCACTATATACAGAACAATTTGTATGCGAAATATATCAATACCACAATTACACGGCATTTTCTGGGGGGTTTTTTGGTGCTATTTCTGTTGTTTCTGATGTAATGAAATAAATAAATAAATAAATAAAAAAAATTCACGCAATTTTCGAGGTTTTCGCTAATTTCCAGTGTTTTCATGTGGTCGTTTGAATTGTTCTTGTCTCTTGAAAATGAATTTCCAGCGTTTTCCTATGGAAATGGTTGCAGTTTCTTGAGAATGAATAAAAAAATCAGGGATAAATTTTGAAAAATCGAAAATAATCTAAGAGGATGACAAGAAAAGAGAGAAAATGCGAAAGTGAAATCTTGAAAATTACAGAAAGGCAGAAAATTCGAAAGATCAATGCATGGCCCCAACAAGCCACCGTATTCCCCTCATGAATGTGAATGACCATTAAGGCTAAGAAACCACCCAAGGGACAGGATCAATGTTATTATTGCGGTAAAGAAAGACTCTTGACGGTTGATTGTCAGATGCGAAAGCAATAGATATGTACACTGTAAGTCGAAAATGGTCAACGAGGAAACCAGCCAATTTACCACAAATGGAACATTTCTCAATCAACATGATCAAGAAATTAACCCAACCCCCTCTCCCCTACCAATCTTTCTGCGCTATCTTCGGAACGACAAAAAATGGAGAGCTAAAACTCCGTGACTTTATAGTTTATCATAATGGGGTCACTTTGAGCCTATTTGCATAACACCACGAGCAGACGATTATGAGTAAATTCAAGATAGCGGCCACGTGGGGTACCAGAAAAGTGATGTTTTCGTCATATTTCTTCAAAATTTCTGCTTTTCCTCGATGAAAGGTGAGCAAAATGTATTTTATCTGACATTACATTAATACCGGTACTAATTTATCATGCAGTTTTTGCGAAGATATTACATAAATAAAAAAATCGAGAAATCTGACCGAAATACCCATCAAAAATGTCGTTCTTGAATATGACGTCACTGTGACGTCATCACAGCCAGCGGCCATCTTGGATTTTTTTTTTACATTTTCTGGTAAACCTTGACTTAAGGGTATAGTGTGGTAAGTTTCAGCCCCTAGCTCAAGAGGTAAGAAAAATAATTAGGGGGCCCTCAAAAGCCCAGGCCAGACAGAGTTAATGGTTTTCCACATCTAGTAACCTTGTTCAGGATTCTATTCTATAACTAGATTTCCCCAAAAAATATTTGTGCTAGATTTACTGAATGTAATTAAAGTCGACGAATATTTGCCATAAACGAGAATCTCGCGGATCAATCTTGCCTGATATACAATCTTTTTTTTTTATCAAAAGTATCTGCGAACGGAAGGAAATTGCCGACCGTGACCGTGTAATAGAAGGAACGGCCCACACTGGGAAAATATTAGTAGAATGCAAGTTCTTATTGAGAAGAGAAGTCTGTGAGATCTCAGATCCGATACTCAATATTCCACCGTCATCTACAAAAGAATTTCCTCATTAATAATTGAATGAACTTTTTCGTAAGACAGTCAGCATTAATTCTAGTCCGAGCTTCTTATGAGCCTTCCCGCCAGACGACGGATATATTATCTCTCTCAGAAATTAACCGTCGTCTGGCGTGGAGGGTCATAGGAAGCTCGGACTACATTAATTTCAGATAGGCATAAAAGGGAAATATTTACAAAAACAATAAAAGATGGTTCCCTACAAGAGAGAAGCGCTCAACAATTTCCAATGATGACAACAAGACATCAGTCAGCGGCGTAGAAGTGTATAGATGTTGGGGGAAAACGTAAAAATAAAATACCATACCCTGGATACTAACATACTCACTCAAACATATCAACATTCAGTAGCCCGCTGTGGTTCATGAAAATGTTCCGTATATAATCGCAAACAACAGAAACTATTAATAGCAAACATCCAAGCAGGCAAAAATATATACAATATATCACTGACCAGTAACTCTTTTTTCCGAATGAACTTACAAATCGTGTCCTAGAGTACAGTGTATATCGCTTACGCTTTGATTGTAATTCGTATGGCCAGGGTTGAGTGGAATTAGAAACAGGTTACGAAGCGTGGCGCTGCAGATCTTGTTGATGTGAACAAAACGAAAGCAATATTGATTTGTTTTTCAACTTTTCGAATTCTGAAAAGAGTGGTATATATTTCGCGAAAATAGTTGAAACGCTTGCCGAGATATGGCAGCCAAAGTTACACTGATGATGAAACTTTCTCCACAGGCAAACAGGTTTGATGATGTCATTACATGTAGGTGGAATTTGGGATAATGAAAGCAAGCTTCATACAATGTATGGAAGCCGGATGCGGCCATCTCTCGTTTTCGCATTTTCGCATCTATAATAGTAACGCGAAAACGCGTTTCGCGTCGGGGTTTCGCGTTTCGTGTTTTCGCATTTTCGTTTTCGCATTGTCGAGTTTTCGCGTTTTGGCATTTTCGCGTTTTTGCAGTTTACATTTTTGCAGTTTACATTTCATATAGCCATAGCTGCATGTATTGCCATGAGGGTTCATTGGGACTGTTACGCTAGCAAATACGACCATGGGCAATGCGTGAGGATACATATCAAAACCTATTAACAGTGAGAACAAACTGTTCTCAAGGATTATGCATTCCCCAACGAAAAGTGAATTTCCAATATGAGTGTCCATTTTCGACATTTATGCCAAGGCATACTCGTGGTGCTCACTTTTATAGCGTCCCTGCATTCGGATTCCATATGTATGACCTCTTATATGCAACAATGCCGAACAACGTGAATACGACAACGCGAAATTGCGAAAACGCGAAAACTCGAGGATGCGAAAATGCGAAAACTCGAAGATGCGAAAACGCGAAAATGCGAAAACGCGAAGACGCCAAAATGCAAAAACGCGAAAACCCGAGGCGAAAACGCAATTAAACGTTGCAATGTTTTCGACGTTGATATTATGTGAACTTCAAAAACGGATCTGGCAGGTTTTGGATTGAAAAAACAAAAGTCAGCTTTACTGTATACCGTCTGATCAAACATACATCAGTTTTGTCTTCTGCAATTATTACAAGTTTAGAACCTTCACTGTACAGAAAAATATTTTGACGGTATCTAATTGCAAAAAAACCTGAGTCACAAATGTCACACACAACATTGGAGTTCCAGTTTTACGCTTTGATATGGTACTCAGACTGCAGAATTACTAGTGTCAACATCTTCAAACCAGTGAAATATTGTAGATATTCATGACTGTTGCGCGTGCAAACAAAATGGGGCAACCATGCATGGATGGATGCTTTACCTTCATAATTCATTTTTGACCTCTATGTTTTCACCAGAAGCTGAACTTTGTTTTCACGAGGAGTCAAGTAGTATTGAGGGCAACACACCGGTTCTTTGTGGGGTGATGGGCGATGACGTCACTTCCGGTCCCGGTCACGTGACCGGAAGTGACCTTTGACCATGCGTATGAGCACATTACCGGATAATAATGGTAATAAACCCCTTTCAAATGGGTCAAGATGCGTCCGGGAGTGACCCCGGGGATGTATTCCTCCGCGGTATTCATCCACGGTGAGGCGGTCAGGTCTGGCGGTGAGGTAATCACTTCTGGGAAGAAGCCTCCGCGGACAGAAAATAGTCCCATGTCAGCGAGACTTCAAATACGCGGCGGGTCGCCTTAATCGCCGGGAATGTCCGGTTGATTGATAGGGGTGATCAATTGACAATTTTATTTACGGTCGAACAGGATTGAAACAGTAGGCGGTGGCTAGTCTCCACGGGGAATCTCTGAGGGGTATCCCCGTGTCCCGATGTTGAGCGATGACGTGATCGGGGACCAGCAAATCTCTACATGTTGTCTTCCGTGGTTTGAATGCATTTGATACGTACACCCACACGTTAGTATTATATGATATAGCATGGTACAATCATTCACAAAAGGTTAAAAACTTCCGGGTAGGTCCGTTTTTGTCAGATCGGTAGACGAAAGATGGCGCTCGCTTGTCAAATTCCTGGATGATGTGAAAATTAAAATCGTAGCGCCACCTATACACTATGGACGCAAGGTCGACAACTCTGACGGAGCAATAACTCTGTTGGCGACTGTGCCAAGTATTATTAGGTAGGAGTGTTGGTGTGGTCAATTTTTTTACTTGCGGATTTTTCTATGGGTGTAGCATCTTTTTTTCTCTGTCTCACCCTGTACAAGACGATGGTTGGGGTCTAGTGGCCATGCGGTTACTTCTGTTGAATAGTTATGATGACGCATGCGTAGTAAATAGGCGGATCGGGGTTGGGCGTTTTGGGGTCGAGGTGGATTATCCTTGGACCGAATGGGCCGTGGGAGGTGTCAATATGTATCACCTGTGGCAAAGCGTCGGACTGGTAAAGAGTGGCGTGGAAGAAAGACTATAGTACGCATGCGCAGTCGAAGAGTAGTAGCGAAAGTGAGCATTTTGGAGATGCGCAAGGGCAAATTTGAGAGATTGAGGGGCTATGTCGCACCCAAATAGGGCGTGATGGGTCTCACATTGAAGCTCTTGCGGTGTAGACCACGACTTGAGGGATGTCCATTTCATCAGTGGCGACATTGGTGACGTCATCAGTATGAGTACTACCGAAAACGGGCATTTTGGGGGCGCGTGGGGTGTGTTTGAGTGATTGAGAGGCCATTCTTGGTCCGAATGGGTCGTGTCAAGTGTTATAGTGAAGCACTCGTAGAGGAGCGTCCGACTGGACCGGTGGATCGTGGAAGGAAGGCTATGGCGCGCATGTGCAGTTGAGAAGTATTAGCGAAAGTGGTCATTTTGGAGGTGTGCAGGGGCGTACTTGAGACATTCAGGGGCTATATCGCATCCAAATAGGGCATGTAGGTTCTCATATTAAGCTCTCGCGGTATAGACCACGACGTGAGGGTTGTCCATGTCATCAGTGACGTCATTGGTGACGTCATCAGTAGGAGTAGTAGCGAAAGCGGGCATTTTGGGAGTGCGTGGGGGTGTGTTTGAGTGATTGAGGGACTATTCTTGGTTCGAATGGGTCGTGTGAGGTGCCATGGTGAAACACTCGTGGAGGAGCGTCAGACAGGATAGGTAGGGTGTGGAAGTAGAGGCGATGGCGCGCTTGCATAGCCAGGGAATTGTAGGAAAAAGACATGGGAATGGACGTATTAGCCTCGAGATGGACCACTGTTGATCCGAATGGGGTGCGAGAGGTGTGTAGTGAAGCACTCGTGGAGGAGCCTCCGACTGGCCTGGTGGGTCGTGGAAGTAGGGGCTATGGCGCGCAGAGAATTATGGGAAAAAGAGCACTGGAAGAGACGTTTTGGTGTTGAGATGACCCACTATTGGTCCGAATGGATCGTATGGGGTGTTATCTTGAAGCACACCTGGCTCCGACTGGATGGGTGCGTAATGGAAATATCGCCCATCTGCGCATGCGCAGTAGAAAAAGTGCATTGGAAGGGCCGTTTTTGTGTCGAGATGGTTCAATATTGGTCCGAATGGGTCGTGTGAGGTATAATAGCCAAGCACTCGTGGACTGGGAGTGATATGCGCCTGCGCACTCGGGGAGTATTACAGAAAGGGGAAATTCGGAAGAGTTACCTCAGCGTGTGGAGGAGGAGAAGGAAGAGGAGGAGAAGGTGGAGGAAAAGGAAGAAGAAGAGGAGGAGGAGGAGGAGGAGGAGGAGGAGGAGGCGGAGGAGGAGGACGAGGAAGAGGAAGAAGAAGAAGAAGAAGAAGAAGAAGAAGAAGAAGAAGAAGAAGGAATGAAGTTGAGTGAGTGAGTGAGTGAGTGAGTGAGTGAGTGAGTGGTCATATAAGGGCATTTGTAAATCATTAGCCTCAGTCTGTAATCACGCTCTGACCGGGTACCATGTCGAGTACATGTACTTTCTGTCAGCGAACCTTATCTCGTCGCGGCAATATGCTCAGACATAACCAAGACTGAAGAGACACCACCGAGTCTCGGTATGGGCCACTAAGTGGAGTAGAGCATCCCTATACCATGACGGTCAGCGGCCCTACGGGATGTGGCAAGAGGTCCTGGGTGATGAAATTCTTAGAGGAAGGGCCCCTCAGCTATATCCGTATAGTATGGTGCTACAGCCAGTGGCAGCCTACGAAGCTGCGAGGTTAAAGTGATCGTAAACCATCAAATGAAAGACCATCGCAAACAGTGTGAAAAATATTAATTGTAATTTTTTACGATTTTATTACACAGTGTAAACAGCAAATAAGGCATGGTATTCTATGGTGGTCTGTTGCAATCATATTTACGTCCAGTGACGTCACACTGCCTTAATACATATATTTCAAAATGGGTATGCACTTTCCAATGCATAAATCCGTGTGTTTGGTAGTCGAATTTATCATCAGAACATCGACCATTTCATGCAGGCGTTTCAAGCCGCGACAAGTCGTCCGTACGGCTACCTGGTCGTAGACTTAAAAGCTCATACCCCGGAAGATCGCCGATTGACGACCCACCTGTTACCCGGCGAGGGGTGACCACAACGTCATATACCCTACACCATCCACCGAGTACAAATCTAGCAGCGCCCGTTCAGCGGCATCAACCGACCCCCTTCATACCATCAGTCCCGGAATATCACCGAACCTTGCCAACTCAAACCCGTACAAGAGAATGAACACAACGTGAACTCGAGGCTATGGAAGGATATATTCGAAGAAAGCATGGACGCCGCGATGGGCGAGACGTTGGAGGTCACAGAAAACAAGTTCCACCACAAAGGGTATTCGAAAGAGGAAGCCGTATGTTTAGCCCATACCACATTGGTACCCAGATTACGACGGGCTTTTAACCAGTTATCTTAAGTTCATACAACCACCTCGCAGTTCATATAAGTATACTGAATCTATTGCCACCAAAATATTCAATTACTCAAATGCTGTCAAGGAGTTTGAGTGGAACTTATACACATCGGGAGGCTATGGTTGTGGTGGTGAATCATCTATACACATACATATAGTGAGTGATATGGACCTAAGAACACTCCTGGTGAAGGGACCTAAATATAGAGAGCCGAGGAGAATAAATCTGAAGGCCGACCAGAAGATAATCCTGTTTGCATTGGAACAGTACGTTATTGATTGGTCTAAGCGAGAAAAAGCTGAACCTACAGTACTCGCTGATTGGCTGGACCTCACCAAGAGCAAGGTTGTTGAAACAATCCGCCATATTGACAGAATTACCTTTTCCCAAGCAACACAAGTACTGAGAAACCTCAATTCGCAAGAAGTTCTAACAAATCTCCAGTGTAAATTCGTCAAAGTCCCAGCAGACAAAGCTCCAAATGATATAATATTCTCATGTAAATATTACTATTATCAGGTGCTGGTGAAGGAATTGAGTGTAAATATATCATCATCAAATACGTCTACTTACTCCCAAAATGCATTTACCCTGGAAGATTTATTTAACAATCACAAAACGTTTCTCAAGGAAAGAGGTATTTGTCTTCCAACCAATCATAACGAAAGAGGTATTTGTCTTCCAACCAATCATAACGGAATCGTTAGATTCTTGGTATGTGCTTTAGATTAGGTTAACCAGAAGACTATACTGTGAAGCCAGTGACTGTCAGTATGTAGGCACCTCTTCCCACTTCCCTTATATGTGTTGTAATACCAAAGTATAGACTACCAAAATGCATAAATCACCATACAAAGCTAGATTCATAGCTGATTCTAGAAGCTACACCGCACCAAGCCTCTTTCAACGCTGTTGACGAGGGCCCTTCAGGAGGTAAAAGCATTTTGGGAAAGGTATTGTGTCACTTTTTTCTGAAAACTCTGGCGTTGAATGTATGTGGATATTGAAAAACTCAAAATGTCTTACGGAAGAACTTGATACTAAAGGTCACATTCTGTACAGACATGTTTTCACATGGGACTTCTCGACTCTCTATACTACAATCCCTCGTCGAGACCTTATTGACCGTCTAAGTTCATTAACAGTATCTGTGTCCAAGAAAACTGATCACAGATATATTAATGTCAGAAGCCATAAAGCATTCTTTAGCACTACTAAATACAAGGGATATCATTCATGGGATGTTTCTTTGTTTATAGAGTTGCTTGAATTTCTCATTAAAAATATAGATGTGAAATTTGGCAACACAATATATCAACAGCATATAGGTCCTAGTATTCAAATGGGTACTAATTGTGCACCCCTCTTGGCTGAGCTATACCTGTTCTCGAATGTATATGACTGTATGCAGGCGCTTTTAATAACCGATCAAGCCCATTCCTTCTCATTCACCAAACGCTATATAGACGATCTTCGCGCTGTGGATAATCGCTATATAAATGAAGCAGTGAAGGATATATATCCACCTTCACTGGATTTGAAGGAAACTACAGAAAGACCTATCGGTACATCATATTTAGACCTATATCTCTATAAAACTGAAGCGGGTTTTCTCTCTCGTCGACTTCATGGCAGAAGAGATGATTACAATTTCGACATTGTAAACTATCCCTTTCTGAACAGTAATATTCCATTGGGACCTGCATATGGCGTGTACATATCTCGCCTTGTAGCATTTGCTAGATTCTGAGTTAAATGTGACGATTTTAATCAACATTATTGCAGAAACTTATAGAACAGGGCTATACCACCAATCGTCTCCACTCAGTTTCTCGCATTTGGCAATACATATCGGATGCTGATAGCAAAATACGAGCATAGCGTGCAAGATCTTTGGCGTTACGTTTCGTAACTTGTGTCTAATTCCGCTTAACCCTGGGCTAGGGGCTGTATGAACCCATGTACTTCAAGATCACCATGGTGCTCATATGAACAGTCACAATCAAAGCGTGACTGAGTCACATCATTCTCTAGATGACGACTTTACAACGAATATCATAGGACTTAAGAATAAAGATCAGCGATACGGATTTGATATTTTTGGAACATCATGATGTCTTGCCGGCATCATTGAAAAATGTGGACCGCTTCTCTCTGGGAACTAGCTAACCTATGTTTATGTATAGTGTGATTATCTTTTTGAATTTGGTGCTAATACTGTTATATGGAATATGGAAAAGGTCTTTGGAATATGGACGCGGATATTCTTTAATTGACGACGGCTGAATTATAAATGATGGACCAGACGCTTGTAATTTACGTTAGCAGTATATCGACCTCGTGGCCCACATGAAACTGCTGGACAAGGACCTAGTCCATATGGAAATCGAAAGGATAGCTTCGATGTTGAAAACCCTAGGCATGAGCTGGACAGAGGCGTATGTCAGAGCGATGGCTTAAAGAAACATTTGTTTGAACGCATCAAGATCAAAGGCGTCGCACTATCAATAACCCACACGACACCATTTTCCTTATTTCACCATGAGCACTACATGAGTCCACCTTGCTTGATGTAAACTTTGAACCCAACGAGGATATTCTAGCCGAAGCCTTACGTCAAGCCGACGTTCAAGTCGATGATATTATTGATACAGCTCAAGGTGGGTCCACCGAAACCATTCAGCACCAACGCATGCGTTGTAGTCTTATCATGCTCATAGATGACATTCAGTGGGTGACCCGGGTAGGTCTTCTGCTGCATAAGAAACAGTACCCGATGAGGATATCAACACAACTACCCGTGGCTAGAATCTGCTGACCCTGCACGAGGCATTTCAAACCTTTATGGAGACACAGCTGGCGACCGGAAATTATATTCTTTAACCCCCCAAATAATGGCATCCGTCCATAGATAATCGACAACGCATAAGGTGTTGAGATAGGGCGTTAAGGAGTTGAGACGGGCGTTAAGGTGTAACGACGGGCGATAACGCTGGACAGGATAACTTACAACAGGCATACATCAAAATATGAATGGTATAGTCTGCTACCGTTTGAAATGAAAGGCGATCCCACGCACAGGTCCATCATGAAGACCAAGCGTCACTTGGAAGAGGATATGGAGCAATCACCCACCGAGGCCCTGCAAAATGCGATAAACTGCACAAACAGCTGTTCCATAACATGCTGCCGTTACAGTATCCTGGCCTGTTGGACGACAATTAGAACAAACAGATCAGAGCGAACATGGCCGAAGGTTGAACTTTTTGAAATGGCGACTTCTGATTGGACAAGAGCAGCCGAGAATACATTAAACGGGCAAGAATAAATATGACAGATGCAGCGCCAAATGACGGCCTCTGATTGGACGAGAGCATACTTGAATTGTAAACAAATCCAAGGCGGCTCCCCCAGCTTGGGTATGATGCAACATTGGGGAGAATAAATTATATGAAAACTTGTGAAGGAGTTGATCTTTCATTCTCTCATCTGTCTGCATCATGGCGTCAATCCATTATGCTACGGCGTTAAGATAAAGTGTTATGGCGTTAACATAGGCATTAAGGCGTTATGTGAGACTCCCCTTCTCTTGCTGCAAGTATTGCTCTCATTTTACTTTGAAGAGCTTGGGGCAGTCTACAACTCCCCTTTCTCTACTACTCCTCATTGCGCATGTGCACACATATCACCACCATTCTGACTCTACCCGATAAGAGCTTCAATAGGATAGCACTTATGTTTGGATACAGCCCGAGGCTTCTTTGTACTTCAGAATCTCCCCTTTCTCTACTACTCCCCGAGTGTGCAGAAGCACATCACTCCCAGTCTGACTTGTCCACGAGTTCTTGACTAGTATACCTCATACAACCCATTCAGAACAATATTGAACCATCTCGACACAAAAACGGTCATTCTCATGCATTTTTTTCTACTGCACATTCGCAGATGGGCGGTATTTCCACTACACACCCATCCAGTCGTTGCCACGAGAGCTTCAAGACGACACCCAATACGATCCATTCGGACCAATAGTGGTTCATGTCGAGCCCAAAATGTCCCTTCCAGTGGTCCTTTCCCACAATTCTATCTGTGCATGCATGCCATATCCCCCTACGTCCACGACCCACCAGTCCAGTCTCCTCCGCGAGTGCTTCACTAGGACACCTCTCATACCCCATTCGGACCAGTAGTGGTCTATCTCAAGGCTAAAACCTCAATTCCCATGTCCTTTCCCCACAATTCCCCATCTACCCAAGCGTGCCATAGCCTCTCCTTCCACACCCCACCAGTCCTGTCTGACGCTCTCCATGAGTGCTTCACCATGACAAATCGCATGACCCATTTGGACCAAGAATGGTCCCTCAATCACACCCCCACAATGCCCGCTTTCGCTACTATTCCTACTGATGACATCACCATTGATGCCACTGAAAATCCCCCAACAGAGTTACTGCCCCGTCAGAGTTGTCATCCTTGCGATCAGAGTGTATAGATGGCGTTACAATTTTAATTTTCATATTATTCGGGAATTTGACAAGCGGATTCCGAAGAAGAGCAAGGCAACAAACAGAATATGGTATACTGATGTATTGACAATGGAATTGGGCAAACCAATAGGAGACTATACACACAACAATATACACAAAACAAAATGATGAAAAACAAGCAAACAGATTATATAATTCATTGAATACAAAATTATAAATTTAAGGATATTACAAAAGATAAATACAATTTATACTTTCACCCAAACCTGATTGATTTTATTTGACGTCCAAAAAACTGACCATTAAAATTTTTAATTTATTTTCTATAGGAAGCAATTCACATTTATTGCTCATCATTGCTAATGATGTTGCTGTCACATATTTTAAATATGAATTATGATAAAATGGGCGAACCGAGTCAAGCACTATATATATATGTATAATAATTGGCGGATAAACTGCAAATGTAAAATCTGGCAATTCAATCTTTTATACAAAACTATTACATTGTATTACTCACTGTTACAATCTCCATGTAATACTGATCTACAATTATCTCAATCATTTGGGTAATTTGCTGGTTATTTTCTCTATCACGCTCACTTGGTGTATTATATTTTGCTCATGGCAGATTGAAGAAGCTTCTAGTACGCATGTATAGCTCTCACAAAGCAAGTATGATGGGCCAACTGAGAAGAGCGAGCCTTCAGGCATTCTAGAGAACTACTTAAACAGGTATACTAGCTCACATTCTTCTGGTTTAGCGCATCACCCAATCACAGTTCACTTATTTCAGGATCACATGAACAGCTATTATTTAGTGTGCCCAAGTCCAATTGGACTACCTGCACTGTTCTCTGGATCAACTGTGTATTGATCAATCAATCAATCTATTACTCTCTGCCCATGGTGATGCCACATGATGCCTCTTTCTGAACCATAGAGTGGATGCTTGTTAACTGTCCCATACAAAACAAATATAAATATATATCTTTTACCTTCACATGGAAAATTTTAAGTGATTTAGCATATTTAATACTGCCTGAAATAATTGTTACTAATTTGAACTATTAAATTTATAAATTGGTTTGAGGCATTAAATTGTGTCATCATGGACTGGAAAGGGGCGTCAAATGGCGTCATCATGGGGCAATGGTAGCAACCCTCTATGGGGCAAAGATTTAAAGCTGAACAACAATTTCAACAAGACATGCGCCACGATCTGGGGAAATAGGGCTGGGCTGAATAATGAAAATATGTGTTCTGAACCACTTAACCCCTGGCTTGCTAGGTGATAGTAATGATTTGATAAGTATATGTTCTAGGTCATGTAGGTCAGAACATAAAATATTTTTTTATCTCCTCTTAATCATTAAATATTTATCACAAGAACCTATAGTAACCAGGCATGACCATAATACTATCCTAGTGCACTTCATAATCTTATCATCATTTAAGAAAATACAAATATATTGGGGTAGGTTTGTTTAATAGCAAAATCTTCGCTTATACTACTGCATAGTGTACAAAATATAAATCTCTGAACAATTATACACAAAATAAAGACAACTTCTAACATACACAATCTGCAACTGGTACCGGTAACTCTACATTAGGCAACTGATTCCAGTACCAGATATCTCGCAGACAAGTGATACTAGTAATCAGATATCCAGGCAACTGTAGTAACCAGGAAACTCTGCTAATTAATTACCCCAAAATGTTACTGGTACTGCAAACCAAATATCTTAGACAATCGGTTACCAGGCTTCATAGACAACTGGTATCAGTTGTTGATATCAGTTACGGTACCAGATCTAAAAGACAACTGGTATCAGTGACCACACATCTGACAGACATCTGGTACCCATAGCCATTACAGAGATCGAAAACAGGCAAAGGATACTGGACACCAGACAAGTGGTACTGGTAACATGATATCTCATGTGCAACTGCTACTGGTAACCTGATATCTCTTGGGCAACTGCTGCTGGTAATTTGATATCTCATGGACAACTGCTACTGGTAACCTGATATCCCATGGGAACTGCTATTGGTAACCCGATATCTCATGGCAACTGCTATGGTAACCTGGTATCTCATGGGAAACTGCTACTGGTAACCTTATATCTCATAGACAACTGTTACTGGTAACCTGATATTTCATGGGCAACTGCTACTGGATACCTGATATATCATGGGCAGCTGCAACTGGTAACAAGAGATCTGAGAACTGGTACCATTAACTCAGGTGAATGTGTGTCATTGGTTACCAGTGAGCTCTGCGCTGTTACATTTCTGTCAGCCACCTGGTCTTGAAAATAGCACATCCTCCGATATGTGGTCAAAAATACAGTAGGAATACTCTGTGTATTTCTGGGAACATGTTCTGTGAAATTTTGTTGAGTTTGCATTTATCTGCCGTCAGGAATCACATTGGGAAACTGATGCAAATTTTGTAACAATGATTCCAAAGTTCTTGAGGGTCAAACATGCATAAATTCTTATCTAGCATGTCTAGATCCATTTCAATTTGCAAAATAATCCCTAAAACTTTGCCTGGGTATCCAATAATCAGGAAGTGATGGTACAGATCTATGTCAAACAAACGTGGGACTGACATACATGTACATACATGTAACAAGCACAAGAAGAATGCAGGAAAGAAGCAATCAGAGATTGATCAATTGTATTAATTGACCACATACATGTATCATGCAAATTTCATACTTGTCCATACAATATTAACCGAGATCCAGCCTGGACAAGTCCCAATTAACAAATATTTCAAGAACAAACGCCATAACTCTTGAAAATATAAGCGAAACGCAGAGAAACTTAACGCTGCACAACAACAGAGCACTGACCACATATCATGCAAATTTCATAATTGTCCATACAATATTAACCAAGATCCAGCCTGGACAAGTCCCAATTCATGAAGATTTCAGGAACAAAGGGCCATAACTCTTGAAAATATAAGCGAAACGCGGAAAAACTTTACGCTGCACAACTATGGGGCACTGACCACATATCATGCAAATTTCATACATGTCCATACAATATTAACCAAGATCCAGCCCGGGCAAGTCCCATTCACGGAGATTTCAGGAACAAAGGGCCGCAACTCTTGAAAATATAAATGAAGCTGCACAACTACGAGGCACTGACCACATTTCAGTTTCAATCCTGTCCGTCAAATATTAACCGAGATATTGCACGGACAAGAAATTCGGACGGACAGATGGAAAGACAAAGCCATCGCTATGGGGGGAGCATAAAAATTACTTTAAAAAAGATGGTGATGGTTCACAATTTGTTATCCATAGTGCTCAGCACTTGTCCATGCCACACTGATATGTATTGTACATTTTTACAACCATCTAAGACATTGATCATGTTGATATGAATTGGAGCCATGCTAGTTAATTTTCATTCTTTCAGATGGTTCTGCCCCAACGCACCACCCAAACTCAACCATCTTCAAGTGATACAGGTACATGTAATACTCAAACTTGATCATCTCGACATAATATCGCACGTAACTTCACCAACACTGCGCAAGTACAGACTCACATGTACACGTGACTGACAATTGAGTAATAAAAGCAGTTGTAGATTGTTACAATATGTCAGTCATTCACCAAAAACTCATCCTGTCTTCCTGAAAGACGAACATTCTGACTGTATTATGCTGGACTGACAAACTTAATATAACTATCAGCCATGTCAGCCAAGGCTATGTACATAGGTGACAAAAAGCTTGATAAGGCACATTAACATAACATGCTTAAGGTCATCAGTGAAAAAAGTTCAATATTAGCTCCGTAAGCAAGGTAGGTGGCACTCTAGGTAATAGGTATCACTAGTAACCATGGTAATGTAGGTGGGTACCATCAGGAACAACTAGGGCAACACTGGCTTGAGCACTACTCTACATCCCTTCTTTCACAAGAATTGATAGCACTGAAATGACCGACTACAAGCCTGTAGGCTGATAAGCATGACCGACTACAAGCCTGTAGGCTGATAAGCATACTTGAGACTATGTCTAAAATGGTCCATTTCAAACATTCTTAAACCATTTCATGATCTGATTGCCTGTACAAATAGTCACTCTAATTATTTGTGACATTTTAGCTTTACTATGTGTGATGAAATGGGCAACATCCCAAACTGGCACTGTACTGTGTGTGATTTGATAGATGATGATGATGATGAAATGATGGCACAGTTATTCGTAATGCTATAAAAATGGCATGGGGGGAAAAACCCAATCTTCGAGAAGAATGGTTTACACAACAAAGGTAACTGTTCTGTGCTCTCTATTCATGTATTGCACACTGTCATGACCATGGAGTGTTTGAATATACAGATCTATCAATCTATCAATTTTGTTCTCAACAGTTCATGGATCTCTGGCTTTCTTCAAACACTATATTTCTCCTCTCCTTCCTTTATGGGGGTATATGTATATTGGTGGATGTATGTAACAGACTGTCATCCGACTCTTTCTATGGAGGCAGGCCATGACTGACTAACAACAATAGTTTTTTTCCAAACCATCTCCTGAAACAACACTAATTGATATGAGATTTCATGCCCGGATATCCTTCTATGCTGCTTTGCATCAATCTGAGACTTTGAAAAAGTATCATTTGGATAAAAAAAAAATGAAAATATCGAATTATACTGCTAGCCTGTTCACAACCAATGCGCAGACAAAAACAATCTAGCGGCTTAGGTACTCAGTACATATGTACACCACAGCAAACAGTAACTTCAAGCAACATACTCCTGATTACATCACTGTTCCCATCACATGGAAATGTATATGTAGGCATGCTTGCATTATCTGCACCTTATTGTTTTCATCACCATAGTCACAACCAATCACAAATTAGGAGAGTCATTACTATCCCACAATGCCTCACAGTTGTGGGTTATGGACCAATCAAACACAGTCTTCCACAGACATCAGGAGAGGGTTGACATATTCAAAGCCATCAAATTCTGATTGGTCGATCTTCTCTATGACTTTCCTGTGAATGAGAGTAAGCAGATATATGTACGTATTGTAGCTAGTCATGTTAGAATAATTCTGCATTTATTCCAGTCTGACCCATGAATTTCAAGTTTCAATAGATGTTCACAAGCAGAATTTGAATAGAGCATCACAGAATCAAATACAGGACTCACCAAATTCCAGTTCATTAGCTAAGTGTAAATGCCTTATCAGTCAGGGGACCAACTTACAGAAGTCATAAAAATTATACCCAACTCAAGTTATCAACTACAAGTAGCAATAACTCTAAGAAGCTCATTTAACCATAAAATGAAAACTAGAATAAAGAACAATTTGGTGTATGTAGATCATATGAACACATCCTGGATATAGGCCAGTACAAGCTTTCAATGTTTAGCACATGGAGTTAGCTCTCGGCTCTCATCAAGTGGGGCCAAAATAATTCTTCCAAGCTTACAATCCAAGATGAATGGTTTAAGTACTTGTGTCACATCATACAAGCTGTCAGTTTTATTAACTCGGTTCATCTCAAGAGGGGCCCCAGTAATTGATATTTTCAAACAGAGGTCCCACTATGAAAGATAACACCGCAAAAGATAATTCCTGTGAACAATAAGGACATAGCCATCTACAATATCCAAATGACCTCCATCCAGAGATTTCAATATGACCTTCTATGTACATATTAGGAGCTTTAGAACCATGAGAATAACAATACAATACTAATATATGTATAAGACAGGTTATAAGGTAAACATACGAGTCATCAGGAGTAAGCTGTACGGGCTCGTTGGTGAAGGTTGGATCGAAATGCTCAAGGTCACGGTCTGACTTGAGGGAGGGTTTGTAGGGTGGACTGATTTGCTTGTTCTCCATGGCTTCCCAGTCAATGGCTCGGTTAAACGGGTGAGACGTGATGTCGGCAAACCCAGTCTGAGGGTGGCAACCCAGCCTCTCCTTGGGATTCTGGAATGTGTGTGAAAAATAATTGACTGATTTTACAGAGGAAAAATTACAGAGGAGTCTAAAGACAACCTCATCATAAAGTGAACCAATTATGTGGTTGAAAGTCAAGTTTGAGGACTTGGGTTAAAGATATCACAAATAATGAGTTGGCAGAATACTGGAGGAGGGGAAATCCAAAACACAGCAAGGAAGCAATCCGAGATTGCTCAATTGTATGCCCCCCCCCCTCCCCCTTCCGCTTTAATATGACACTGCCCCGCCATTGTTCTGTTCTGTATTGGTCTGTGGAGGCCTAATTCGGATAATTATAAAAATTCTGTTTCCGTCACTTTTTTCAGGAATGCCTCGCACAATACATATTCCAAGTATCGACCAACAAGTACTAATACAATGTTTTGATGCAAGATGGTCGCCCGGGGCTTTCGCCAAATCCAAACATACGACCTGATTATGAGACCTACATTCCGTGGGAGTAGATTGTGGTGAAATTATGAAGCGATCGTGAACTTTGAATTTTGCACCCAATTCACCCTTTTTGGGGCAATTTCATACTTCAGGACCTATGTGGTCTGCTTTGGAGTGAGTGAGTGAGTAGGATTTAACGTCGTTTTCAACATTGTTTCAGTCATATCACGATGGTGCCTACATGTGCCAGAACACGAGAGTGCCCACAGTTCCTATTATTCTGGACACTGATCAGCCCAGTCAATACAGCACCCGGTCACCCATCCAAGTATTGACCGAGCTCAACGCTGCTTAACTTCGGTGATCTGCCGAGAACCGGTGTGCCCAACGTGATGCGCCGTACCGGTCTGCTTTGGAATGTAGAATAACAATTTTATAGTCATTTTCCCAGTCCAAATCGATTATGGACTGAGATCCAACCTGGACAAACTAGAGCATAGTCTGAGGGATGCACACAGTTGATCAAAATGATCAGTAAGGCTGCCTACAAGATACCCCCCGTAAGGGCATAGATACATGGGGGTGGTTAACGTTTCACGAGTAAGCTGAATGGGATTGTGGCAGTGGAAATCATCAGTAAGCATGCTTACAAGATACCCCCCGGATGCACATTTGATAGAAATTGACGAGTATTTGTAGAGGAATATAAGTATACATGTTATGAGTGGCGGCACAGTATGTAACTAGTTGACAATGAGACCTCGCTCGGTTGGAGTGCGGTTAACGGATTGTCTATGCATGTGTTGTGACGATACTCAGATGAGTTTAATGGATTGTTCAGAAAATTGATGTTAATAATGATTGTTGAGAATGGGGTTATGCAGGCATATTGTGTTTTACCTAACTTGTTACCACTAGAACCGTGTAGACTTGAAATGGGCTGTTGCAACAGATAGGCGAATTACTGTCATCTGGATAACCACATTGAAGAGGAAAAGGAAGTAAATGGGAAGTGAAATATTAAACTTACTACCTGTAGACGCATATGCAACATCCTGAGCTAGGTCTCATGGTATGGCAGCTACATACAAAATTTGAGAAGAATCTAATCAGCCGTTGTCAAGTTATGCTCCAGAAATGGAATGTTACGGACCAACTGAGAAAATTCTGCCCATAGGTGGCGCCACCTGTAGACGCACATGCGCCAAACGCAATCCCAAGCAAGGTCTCATGGTAAGGTAGCTACATACCAAATCTGAGAGGAATCCAATTAGCTGTTGTCAAGTTATGCTCCGGAAACGAAATGTTACGGACCGACAAGAAAAAGTTTTGACCCTAGGTGGCGCCACCTGTAGATGCACATGCGCCAAACGCAATCCCAAGCGAGGTCTCATGGTAAGGTAGCTACATACCAAATTTGAGAGGAATCCAAGTAGCGGTTGTCAAGTTATGCTCCGGAAACGAAATGTTACGGAATGACCCTAGGTGGCGCCACCTGTAGACGCACATGCGCCAAACGCAATCCCAAGCGAGGTCTCATGGTAAGGTAGCTACATACCAAATTTGAGAGGAATCCAAGTAGCGGTTGTCAAGTTATGCTCCGGAAACGAAATGTTACGGAATGACCCTAGGTGGCGCCACCTGTAGACGCACATGCGCCAAACGCAATCCCAAGCAAGGTCTCATGGTATGGTAGCTGCATACCAAATTTGAGAGGAATCCAACTGGCGGTTGTCAAGTTATGCTCCGGAAACGAAATGTTACGGACGGACGTACAGACGGACGTACAGACGGACGTACGGACGGCACGACGGACGGACGGACGGACGGACGGACGGACAAGCTGAAACCAGTATACGCCCCCTACACTACGTGTCGGGGGGTATAAAAATATATCCCGTTCACTTAGGTTTGATGAACAAAGGGCCATAACTCTTGAAAATATAACCGAAAGCAGAGAAACTTCACTATGGGAATTAACTATGGGGCATTGACCACATATCATGCAAATTCCATACTTGTCCATACAATATTAACCGAGATCCAGCCGGGACAAGTCCCAATTCACAAAGATTTCAAGAACAAAAGGCCCATAACTCAAATTATACGCGAAATGCGAAGAAACTTCACGCTGCACAACTACAGGGCACTGACCACATATCCTGCAAATTCCATAATTGTCCATACAATATTAACCGAGATCCAGCCCGGACAAGTCCCAATTCACAAAGACTTGATGAACAAACGCCATAACTCTTGAAAATATAAGCGAAACGCAGAGAAACTTAACGCTGCACAACAACAGAGCACTGACCACATACCCTGTAAATTTCATACTTATCCATACAATATTAACCAAGATCCAGCCCGGACAAGTCCCATTCACAGAGATTTCAGAAAAAGGGCCATAACTCTTGAAAATTATACAGCAACTCGGAGAAACTTTACGCTGCACAACTGTGGGGCACTGACCACATATCATGCAAATTTCATACTTGTCCATACAATATTAACCAAGATCCAGCCCGGACAAGTCCCATTCACAGAGATTTCAGAAAAAGGGCCATAACTCTTGAAAATTATACCGGAACTCGGAAAAAACTCTACGCTGCACAACTACGAGGCACTGGCCACATTCCATGCAAGTTTCAATCTTGTCCATCAAATATTAACTGAGATATCAGGGGGATAAATATTAGCGAAAAGCATTCTGTAGGTCAATAATTCGACATATATTTATTCATGTTATCGTTGATTTGGCAGTGAATGCACAATATATCAGTCTGAGGATGGTATAACCCTCTTTAAAGTCCAAGATGCTGATGGGATAATATACACGCCCTTACACACGTTAGAAGTGTGAGCAAATGTGGGACAATGATGCAAAACCAACATCATCTTCTACATATGACCATCCGATGTACATGAGATGTACATGTAGTAACCACGGTAACAGAAAGACACTCACCTTGTTTAAGAAGCCTTTTAACACCGAGGCAGCTTTTACTGATAATGATCTGGGTATTCGGATTGTTTTTTCTAGGATTACTGTGAAGAAAAGGTGAGAAAAAAAAATCACTTGAGTAACTAGCATCAAATTAAAGCTCGTGTGAAACACGGGCGAAGAGCATTTCCCCAGATAATTCCAATTTGAGCACACCCCCTATTAGGGGTGGCAATTGTTTTTAGGATGGGACAGAGGGTGGGGCACATACCCCTGGAGGATGAGCAATCAGGAATCATCCCTGGTAGAAGTGCCTCTGAGAAGGGATTTCTTCATCAATGGTCGAAACCCAGTGTGAGGCAACACCAACTTTATTTCGCGTTTCATGGGCCCACCGACATTAAACAAGAGCCCAAGGGGCTTCAATATACGCCCGTATATCTGGGATTACATTGGTTCAAATTTCAAGGAATGAGCTTAACTCTTGGTAACTGGTTGACCTTGAAGCAAGAGCTGAGAGCTTACATATCCCACACTGAAATCGACAATAGTCAAACACAAGAAAATAGTAGTTTTCCTGCAAATGGATTCCTTTCAGACGAGAGAATTTTTCATGAAGGAAGAAGAAAGTGATGAAGTAAACCTTTGTTCTTGAGTTAATAAACAGGTGTGAAGTTCATAAAGGACTCCTTTCCCCGTTAAATTAGTAAATGTATGGTTTTTATTTCACAACAGTTTAACTAAATGAAGCGTTTCAAACATGGGAGACAACTCCACAGGACAATATCATATAAATGCAGGGGAAAGACTTTTGAATATTCCAACAATATTCCAACACATTTAGTCAGCTAAGCTTGATTCAGTTTTGGGGGACTGCGACCTAGAACTTTGACAAATTGATCTCATATGTATGGTTCCACTTTGCCATGCGAGTAAGGTATACTCAAAGTTTGGTACCAATCCATACCTTGAAACTAGAGCTATCGCATGGACAACAAATGTTAATGGATGAATGGACAGAACGCAACATCGCATTACATGACCTCGTATTCGACAGGCATATGAAAATGTGACTTTTAATGATTTCTTGATTTTGGGGTCACAGTGACCTTGACCTTTGACCGTGGCCTAAATTTTGGTACATGACAAACCGTCTCCCCTCAATTTCTCAATGGACACAAAAAATCATGATTTTTAACAATTTCACGATTTTGGGGTCACAGTGACCTTGACCTTTGACCTTGACCTACATTTCGGTATGTGACACAGTGTGTCCTTAATGTATCTACTGACACAAAAAATGTTATTTTTAATAATTTCCTAATTTTGGGGTCAGTGACCTTTGACCTTGACCTAATTTTTGGTATGCATCACTTCATTTCCGCCTATTGAATCCACTAACAAAAAATAAGAAATTTTTAACGATTTCCTTTTTTTTCGATCACACTGACCTTTGACCTCTGACCTTGACCTACATTTAGTATGCAACACATCATTCCCCCCTAGGGCATCCACTCACCAAAAATTAGAACTGTGGATAGAAAACTGTCAACGATCAATGATTTCCTGATTTTTGACAACAATGACCTCTGACCTCGACCTTAATTTTGGTACGCGACACATCGTCTCCACCTGGCATATCCATTTACAAAAAATTGCAACTGTGGATAGAAAACGTTCACAGATATAGACCGGACACGAACACTTCAGTGATTTCCTGT
This sequence comes from Hanleya hanleyi, assembly GCA_036873755.1. Classification (NCBI taxonomy): domain Eukaryota; kingdom Metazoa; phylum Mollusca; class Polyplacophora; order Lepidopleurida; family Hanleyidae; genus Hanleya; species Hanleya hanleyi. Next base: position 108,656 of record JAVTVY010041365.1, on the reverse strand, counting down.
TTTCTAGGCCAGTGACCTTTGACCTGTGACCTCGACCTTCATTTTGGTATGCGACACATCGTCTCCCCGTAGGGTATCCACTCACCAAAAATTGGAGCTGTGGGTAGAAAACTGTCCCAGATATAGACCGGACACGAGAACCGGACAGACGGACGGAGTCCGCCATCCCATAATACGACCGCCTTTTGGGCGGGCGTATAAAAATCAAATAAAAATAAAACTTCAAATTGCCACTTCTATATTTCCTACAAAAGTTTGAACAAAGATTTTAACCCCCTTTTTATTCCTGATTGTATGAATTAGGCTGTTATATTCTATCTGAAACAATGCCAGCAAATAAAAATGCCAAACAACAAAAAACATATACCTTTCACTATAATTTTTCACTGTAAGTCAGCGAATTGTTGTTGTTGTAAAATGGGCAATAACGACATTCAATGTACATGTGTAAATTGGGAACCTTCACTGGCTGTGTGATCTATCACTCTGTCTTGGTACCGGGTACCCATATTTCGACAGTGATGCAGTATGTCAGAGCTAGGAAATGGAGGGTGTTTTAACAGCTCAGCCGATACAGCATGGTTTAAGTTACTGTTGAAGCATGAGGCTGTTGGAACACATGCAAAATTCGCTAAATTGTACTGGAAGAAAAACCACAGCCACAACAAAATGATGACAATGTTAGATTTGAAGTGTATGTTGGCAGTTAACATGTGACTTAACATACAGTTTTTGACCTTGAGAAAATAGGTCAATGTCAGTCATTTTCATAGACTCCAGGTCCATCATCAGTTGCATATGTAGTCTCCCCTGCCACAGTTACCAGGCACCCACAGATCGAGGGGCTAATCATCAACACATGTATCTGAATAGTCTTTGATCGTATTGTTTTTATGTATTGCTTGTACTTTTTATATGTCCTGTATGTTTTGTTTTTATGTGTTGCTTGTACTTTTTATATGTCCTGTATGTATTGTTTTTATGTATTGCTTGTACTTTTTTATGTCCTGTATGTTTTGTTTTTATGTATTGCTTGTACTTTTTTATGTCCTGTATATATTGCTTTTACGTATTGCTTGTAATTTTTTTTAAGTCCTGTATATATTGTTTTTATGTGGTGCCTTTAGCCTTCTGGCAGAAATGAGCAATAAACCATCTTATCTTATCTTATGTGGTATCAATTTAGAATGCCTAACTATATTTCATGTTATATCATAATATACAGTATATAACCCGAGAAAATAGATTCAGTCAACTGGGATAGGCTTCTAGTCAGTCACCAATTGCACAAGTATTATAAATTTGGAGAGCCTGTCTTCACTCCTTTAAAAATTATTGCTAATGCTAAATTTGACCTCGATAAAACAGGTGAAGGTCAGTGACTTTCATTAGGCTTCTGATCCATCACCAGCTGCATGTGTGGTATGACAAGAAAGATGGGCAGTCAGAGACAGACAAACAGATGACACGGAAAATTCAGCTCATTTTGGGGCATCATTACACACCATCTTCAAAGTTTAAATATTCTGTCAAAATGCGCAAGAACACACCATTTTACTTCAATTATCATGATTATAGAGAAGAAAAGCAACTCCGAGTAGGAATCACAATTTTATTCTGTATATTTCGCTATTAGTTATAGGATCTTCAGCAGTGAACAAAGTTACCAACAGCTTCATACTCACAGTATATATACAAGGCATAATGTGATCTTAGCCAATACACAATTATGAATAGGTAAGCCAGTAAATTATGTCAGGTTGGACAGATATTAAAATGCTGTCATTTTCAGAAATTGTTAAATCTTAAGTGATAACCTGACAGTGATCTACAAATGGTGTGATTCAGGTGATACAATACACACTCTACAAATGTTGTAACTCGCATGGGAATATACTACAATTATGAAACATGTGAGTTACAACATTTGTAGGTTTTCATCAATTCTGATGTGGATTGCCAAGTAAATGATACCTATATTATCTTAAAATGACAGTCCTTATCCAAACTTCATGACATCTGGCAGATGACATGTAGAAATATTCAATGTAGGTACATACCCACTATACCACAATACTTTATTCATTTGTGTACAGTTTACTTAGTTCTTACCAAATAAGCAGATTATGTATTGTTTTCATCAATTACAGTGTGTATTGTATCACCTGAATCACATCATTTGTAGATCCCTGTCAGGTTAATTTCTGAACATGACAGCATTTTAATATCCGTCCAAACTGACGCACATAATTTACTGACTCACCTATTCATAATTGTGTATTGGCTAAGATCACATTATGCCTTGTATATATACTGTGCGTATGGAGCTGTTTGTAACTTTGTTCACAGAATGAAATTGTCATCCCTGGCTACTTGGAGTTGCTTTTCTTCTTTGTTATTGGAAAATCATCAGTGGTTCCAATGGATTACTTCAATTAGATATACATGTAAAAATTTCCCAGGTGGGATGTGCCATATAGCAGGTATGTAGAAGTTCCACTTAAAAAATCTTTCTACTTTTGCAGTTAAAAAAATAATTATCAACATTTGTAACTATGCTGTAAAAATGCAATGGTATGTACAATTTCACATCTCGATTTTCAAATAAAGTCTGGGGACCGCCACATATAAGAAAACATGCAGCTTCGCAAAAAGATCGAGCCCTTTAGGGTGGCACATCATTTGAGGTTGCACATCATTGGCAATGCACACATTTGAAATGACAATACATAAAAATATGGTTTCTATATCAGTGATGTTGAGGTTGGATTGAAAGAAACTATATTATAAAACTTGAAATAAAGATTACATTTCTTTTTCAAAGTTAGGGACAATTGACCGTGCAATTTGGACCACGGAACTTCTTCGTGTAACTTATGTGTCATGATACGTGAATTATATAATCTCTTTTCTGACAGAGCTATTAACAATGTAATAGTTGGAGTAGAGGTATCATTTACAGTATGGAATGGGACACCAGCCTTGTGGGTGAACCCTCACATTTGTATGCAAATACAAGAATATAATGACAAATGTTTTCAATCATACATGTGTAATGCTACATAATAATGTGCACTGGTAAAACTGGGACACCACAAACTCAGTTTTAATTAATATAATAAGTTAAATGTGTGGACACAAATATGGTTCATGTAAAAGCTTTAAGCTAAATCATATGATGTGGAATAGAATGATTTGATAGTAAAATTGAAGGGAATTTTGTCCTTCATTTAAGGCGACACGAAATTCAAAACTGATAGAGGTTCAGTACTGCGGGATTCCCCCGCCGGGTTATTTAATAGTGTACTTCTGAAACAAAATAATGTCATCAAACTACATGTATTACTATAAGTAATTATTATAAAGTATATATTGTAGGTCATTTATTGTGTGTGTGTAGATACAATGTACACTACATCTAATACCTAATAGTAGGTTAGTTTCACATATAAGAGATATAAAATTTGAAATATGAGGGTATGGGGTCGGGCAATGCATTGAATAAGTGTAGAATGATGTAAGCTCCCAGAATATATGAGGGTATATGAGAGATAGGGGGTGGGGCTCTATGCCCCCGGGGGTGAGGACATGCACCCGGGGGTAGTGGATGGGTTGAATAAGTGTATGATGATGTAAGCTACTTGAATACATGATGGCATGGGGTCAGGCGAAGCTTAGTTTAAGAGATATAGGGTGGGGTTCAGTACCCCAGGGGTGGGGATATGCTTCCTGGGGTAGTGGATGGGTTGAATAAGTGTAGCATGATCTAAGCTCTCCGAATATACAAGAGTATGGGGTCGGGTGAAGCTTAGTTTAAGAGATAGAGGGTAGGGCTCGGTGCCCCAGGGGTGGGGACATGCTCCCCGAGGGTAGTGGATAGGTTGAATATGTGTAGCATGATCTAAGCTCCCATACTATATCAGGGTATGGGGTCGGGCGAAGCTTAGTTTAAGAGATAGAGGGTGGGGCTCGGTGCCCCAGGGGTGGGGAGATGCTCCCCGAGGGTAGTGGATAAGTTGAATAAGTGTAGCATGATCTAAGCTCCCAGACTATATATGGGTATGGGGTCGGGCGAAGCTTAGTTTAAGAGATAGAGGGTGGGGCTCGGTGCCCCAGGGGTGGGGACATGCTCCCCGAGGGTAGTGGATAAGTTGAATAAGTGTACCATGATCTAAGCTCCTAGACTATATATGGGTATGGGGTCGGGCGAAGCTTAGTTTAAGAGATAGAGGGTGGGGCTCGGTGCCCCAGGGGTGGGGACATGCGCCCCGAGGGTAGTGGATGGGTTCAAAAAGTGTAACCAGATGTAAGCACTTGGAATAGATGACAGTTCAGGGGGTCGGGATGGTCTTAGTTCAGGAGACATAGTTGAAGTCGAGATGCTGTGGACAGAAATTTTCTAAGTCCAAAACTTTAACATTTACTTGGTCCTGAGGTCCCAGGGGTGGGGACATGCTCCCCGAGGGTAATGCATGGGTTCAATATCTGTAGCCCGATGTAAGCATTTGGAATAGATGAGAGTTCAGGGGTCGGGTTGGCCTTAGTTCAGGAGACATAGTTGAAGCCGAGAAGCTGTGTCAGGAATTTTCTAAGTCCAAAACTTTAACATTTACTTGGTCCTGGGGTACCAGGGGTGGGGATATGCTCCCCCAGGGTAGTGGATGGGTTCAGTATGTGTAGCCCGATGCAAGCATCTGAAATATGAGGGTTCGGCGGTCGGGCAGGCCTTAGGATAAAACTTTAACATTTACTTGGTCCTGAGTGAAAAATTTCTAAGTCCAAAACTTTAACATTTACTTGGTCCTGCAGATAGACAGACAGACAGACAGATAGACAGACAGATAGACAGATAGACAGACGGACATCATTGTGGCACCTATATCGACCTTTCCGCAGCTAAAGCTATGGGCTCGATAAAAAATGAGCATTTACTGAGTGATAATTTGTTATTTTATTCATTGAAAATTGACCAGAATGCATCCCCAGACATCTGGAAGCCCAGAGTTCACAACCACTGGAGACTATGTAATTGGAAACAGGAAGAAATTATTATATCAGTAAAGGAGAGAGAAATAGCACTGATTCTGGAATGAAGTGTTTACTTTGTTGATACAACAGTCTAGTAGTCCACTTATAACTGCATTATGCAATAAGTCAACATTACAGGTTTTATCACCTGAATGATCAACATACAGGCCTACATTATGAGACTTGAAAGGTGAAGCAGAATATCAGTGTTACAGTATGTCTATCTGACCAGAATGGCCTGACTTCAAGTTCCTTGCAATAAAGAATGAAAAATGAGATATAAATCAAGCATTATGTTGATGGGCTGCAAATCCGTATGGGAGGTGGCCCTTCAATTTCAATCCAAAAAAAAAAATCCTTTGTCTGTCGGACAATAAACTTCATGAAATGCCAATAGATTGTGCGATATAAGTTTACTGTCTATAGTGCCACCCAATGATGAACAATATCACGAAACTACATGATGAAGCAAAATCCTCAGATGTGGCCTCGGGAATGTAGATATTGGACTCAAGTCATGTAAATTTCACGTATTACAAAAAAAATGGTCATTTGGCTTACAAGGGATATGAATTATAACACTGGGAAAGTTATATTCATGTTCAGCACACTCGAATTACATCTCCCTGATTCAAAGAAGTAAATTTCCATTTTTGTGAAAAAAATCTTATTTTGAGATGCAAATGGGTGGTGCGGAAAAAATTCAAAGCTGCCTTCCACCCCTCCCATACCTTTTTAAATGGAACAGCCCTAATACAAGGGCTATATTATCTTTGTCATGCCCTGTGGAAATTGGGCTCAACAAGAGTAAGTATAACAACGTTTCACAAACTTTGGAAGAGGTAGTCCTCCGTATTCTGATCAGGATTTTCAGCAGCACCCACGACATCGAATGGTGAACGCCCTGCCAACATCTCAAACATAAGAACACCTAACGCCCACCAGTCCACACTAAAATCTGCAAAACACAAATTTCACAAGACAACATGAACATGATGAACTGAGCAGTGTACTGATAACTCTTTGCATTGGCGACCTGGTTACGGAGTGAGTGAACATGATTTTAAGTCGTTTTCAACAATATTTCAGTCATAAAGTTTTGCTGTATTTACCTGTCATGCCTGTGAGGAGGTTGTACTTGTAGAAGAAGACCTTTTTGCACACCATAGGCTTCCTTTATAATGTTGGTAAAATGGTAAACAAATTTTTTTTTGGCCCAGTTACATAATCTAGGTTCAATAATGTAATCTATATTCTTTGTTATGGTAATTTCCCTAATAATTTGCCTTCCAAATTTAATTCGAAAATGACCAATTTTTCCCCTGTCGTGATTTTCTCCATCCTAATAAAACGAAAACGGGAGCATTTTCAATATACCCGTGAAACAATAAATTCGAACACTCCCGTTTTCGTCGTGGAGTTCGTGCTGCTGAAAGTAAAGTGAATATGTTACTAAGAATAATTTGTTACTAAGAATAATTTCTGTATAACTAAATCGTGACCAACTATACACGTTGACACAGAAATACAAATGTTCAGTTTTTGTTATTGCGAATTCTCCATGTCATAAAACTATGATCGGAAGTCACTAACCGGGTTCTCATCAGCCGGAGGTTGGAGGCGAAAAGGGTCCGACGAAAATGCCTGTCAACTGGACATTTTGAGGCACCGACTTGATCAATAGGAAATAATTTAACGGCAATTTGAATGATATTTCTGATGTCTCATTTTCTTTAATAAACAGATGATATGGAAGGACAAAGATAAAAAGGCAAGGCTTTGGTGTAAGACCTCCCATTGAAAAGGTGATATCCAGGACAAAAATCGACCATAGAGGTCCATGTCCCCCGCTAGCAGCACCAGTTATGGTGGATTACATCCACCATAACTGGCGCTGCTGCTGCAGGGGCCATGGACCTCTATGGTCGAGTTTTTGGGGTCGATGATATCTCATATCATTGATAAGAGTATGATTTGAAAATGCAGATATCGCTGATGAGCTTAACATAATCTAATACAGCAGATGGCACCCATATTGGATTATGCACATCCATAAAACATAATACATGACTGTCCTCTCACTAAGGTCAAGGGACTTCCCAAGTTTGAAGTAGCTCAGTTGAATCGTACTCCAGCTATTGTCCGGACAAGATAAAACTGCTTAAAATCCAATTAAATCCAGTATGGCCAATGGTGGCCATATTGGATTAAGCACGTCCTTGAAAAACAATCCTTATCCTCCTCTCAGCAATGTCAAGGCACTCCCCAGGTATGAAGTAGATCGGTTGAATCGTTCTCGAGTTATTGTCCAGACAAGATCCAACTGCTTACAATCCAATATGGCTGACGGCGGCCATGTTAGATTACGCACATTGCTGAAAAACAATCCCAACCGTCCTCTCACCAATGTCAAGGCACACCCCAAATTTGAAGTTGATCGATTAAATCGTTCACGAGTTATTGTCCGGACAAGAAAATCTAAGATCCAACTGCTTATAATCCAATATGGCTGACGGTGGCCATATTGGATTATGCACATCGCTGAAAAAAAATCCAAACCGTCCTCTCACCGATGTCAAGGCACTCCCCAAGTTTGAAGTAGATCAGTTGAATCGTACTCCAGTTATTGTCCGGACAAGATCAAACTGCTTAAAATCCAATGAAATCCAGTATGGCTGATGGTGGCCATATTGGATCAAGCATGTCCTTGAAAAACAATCCTAATCCTCCTCTCAACAATGTCAAGGCACTCCCCACATATGAAGTAGATCGGTTGAATCGTTCTCGAGTCATTGTCCGGACAAGATCCAACTGCTTATAATCCAATATGGCTGACGGGCCATATTAGATTACGCACATTGCTGAAAAACAATCACAGCCGTCCTCTCACCAATGTCAAGGCACACACAAAGTTTGAAGTTGATCGGTTAAATCGTTCACGAGTTATTGTCCGGACAAGAAAATCTAAGATCCAATTGCTTATAATCCAATATGGCTGACGGCGGCCATATTAGATTACGCACATTGCTGAAAAACAATCCCAACCGTCCTCTCACCAATGTCAAGGCATACCCCAAGTTTGAAGTTGATCGGTTAAATCGTTCACGAGTTATTGTCCGGACAACAAAATCTAAGATCCAAAGTTCTGCTTATAATCCAAAATGGCTGACGGCGGTCATATTTGATTATGCACATTGCTGAAAAACAATCCCAACCGTCCTCTCACCAATGTCAAGGCACACCCCAAGTTTGAAGTTGATCGGTTAAATCGTTCACGAGTTATTGTCTGGACAAGAAAATCTAAGATCGAACTGCTTATAATCCAAACTGGCTGACGGCGGCCATATTGGATTACGCACATTGCTGAAAACCAATCCCAACCGACCTCTCGCCAATGTCAAGGCACACCCCAAGTTTGAAGTTGATCGGTTGGATCGTTCACGAGTTATTGTCTGGACAAGAAAATCTTACGGAATTACGGAATAACGGAATCACGGAATTACGGACACCGGTGTTTCTAAGTCCCCCCCCTACTAAGTAGCGGGGGACAAAAAGACTGACAATACAACTGGCAGCAGATCCTTTGTCGATTATATTTTGAGATTATTAATTAATTATTTGAATTGAGAACAGAGCACCAAGATGGATACATGCATGGGGTAGTTGCCGCGATTTATAAATGGAAAATAGGAAGGAATAGAAATCTTACCATAGTCTTCTCCTCTCAACATCTCAGGAGCTATGTAATTAGGTGTACCGCAGAATGTGTTCGTTGTATCACCAGGCCACAGCCCTTCCTGAAAAACAACAAATTATGAATTTGCACCTTTGTCAACAATATGGTATGTGACTGAACTTCCAACAGAATTCATGTACCTGTACTTGTTAAGTACAATCTACATGCAGCTGGACATGTAGCTGGTATACATGTACATCATTGACAATATTTGGAACTAGACATATAAAGTAAACACGGACTTTTTAAATAAAAAACCCCCACAATTAGGATTCCTGTTGCAGCAAAAATTCTTGTGGCATTGAAATATTCCCTATTTAACACCATGTTAAAAACTGCTGAGGCAAATTTGACTCTGTGTTGCTGATTGCTGTGGCTAATTGAGAGAAGACTCATTAGCAATAATATACTATCACATTATTTACTCTGTAATCCCTGACACGAGTAACCTGACAAACTGTGAATACAGACAACTGTGTGCTATGGTTCTATTCTAACTATCAGTGATGCCAGTATATGTATATCAGTTGCACTGGAGTCAAAAAACATTGCACAACTCCAAGTGTATCCTGTCTGTACAGAGGACTGACCATGAATAAGGACTCCAGTGAGGTAGCAGGGATTTGTGTCTAATATACAATTTCATCCCCTGGTTATAAAACATTACTCATCGGGTTCACATTTTGTTATAGAAATCAGTCAAACATCAATGTCTGTTTCTGGTACTCTTCATTTCTGAATACTTTCACATGGCAACTGACATGTTTGAGACTTTGTTAATAGCAAACTTGTCACATTTCTATGATAGGTAAAAACAAACCGACTTGGGAGAATATATGTTAAACAGACAGAACTATGGGCTAAAGATTCCTGCAGATGTTCAATAGACAGGATGCTCCACTGTGTATCATTACCCAGTTATTAGTAGCAGAACACAAATGTTTCACACTCAGGGAGGAAAAAATTATGATAATTTGCGCCAAGCAATTTTCTATAGACACATGGACTTGTACAAGCTAAGTATGGAAATTTTAGATACAACCCCACATAGTGAGTTCTAACAAAGTGCACCATAATGGAATTAGGCACATGCATTCGCCAACGAGCAGTGGGGTATAATAATTATCTTCTGCCATGATTATTATATGTAACTGCAGTGGGGTCAACAATTGCAAAAAGATTGGTCAGAAGTCAAATTGAGAGGGCCCATCATGCACGGCAGACATTTTCAAATCCTGTCAAACATATCAAATGGTTGTAGAGGTGCTATACAGTTAAGGAACATAACATACATGCAATGATGCTCTATAACATAAGAGTACATGTATGTAGAGGATTTCATTGGCCAGAATTATTGCCTTGATGCAGCATGATGTTGCCTTGAACAGGTTTAATAAAAGCAGTTTGAAATATGATGTATAACAAAGAAGTATTTGTGAAGTGTTATGATCTCATCTGTCTGAGTAACAAAATGGAGAATGGAGAACTTCAATTAACTCAATTAAAGCAGTGTTGCCATGGCGAAAACTGATGTAATTTGAGCACAAACTCATGACAATGTAACTCAAGCAGTAAATTTTAAGATAGTCTGACATCTCAAGCAGGAATTTTGGCATACCCTATGACTGAACTTCCAGAAAATTTTTCCATACGCCATCTGATAAATAATATTATATATATTTTTGTCATAAAACGGAATAAAAAGGCAAACATGGTGAATAAACAAGTATTGGAAGAATAGATTAAAACTAGAGCATAGTCTGAGGGATGCATACATTTGATCAAAATGATCAGTAAGGCTGCTTACAAGATACCCCCCGTAAGGGCATAGATCAGTGCTCCAGATAATTTTTTTTTATGAGGAGTACTATACTCCTCCAAATTTGTTCGAAGGAGTATCGCTTGTCATACCAGGAGTATTAACGGTTCTGAAAAACTTCTGGTCCGGACAAGTTGTTGATGCACGGACAAAGGGACGTACATGCCGATCACAAGACCCAGCAGCCGTATGGGTTGAGGGGTAAAAAGCAGTAATAATGGTTATTTTGCGTGTCCCGGACATCTTTAACTGAATCACACATGATGTGATTGCTGCAGTGAAAAAAATGGCTGCTCACTATAGCAACGGTACTGTTTCCGGCAAGCTCTCCAGTCTCCGTGCAAGGGTATTGCTGATGAACTATATGACAACAACGTAAAACACCCCCGGAGACAGATTTGTCTCCCTTGATATGCCTTGCTGAGATCAGGAGACCGAGTCAACGGATTGACGGCATCGTTTATTAGAGAAATTTTACGCATTGATTTTGGCGATAAGGCGTATCAGCTATTTATCGGGCGTATTTGTTACGCCTAGATTTCAGCATGCATGCGTTTTTGAACTTTTTGTAGGCGTAAATTACGCCAATACGCCCCTTATCTGGAGCACTGATAGATACATGGGGGTGGTTAACGTTTCACGAGTAAGCTGAATGGGATTGTGGCAGTGGAAATCATCAGTAAGCATGCTTACAAGATACCCCCCGGATGCACATTTGATAGGAATTGACGAGTATTTATAGAGGAATATAAGTATACATGTTATGAGTGGCGGCACAGTATGTAACTAGTTGACAATGAGATCTCGCTCGGTTGGAGTGCGGTTAACGGATTGTCTATGCATGTGTCGTGACGATACTCAGATGAGTTTAATGGATTGTTCAGAAAATTGATGTTAATAATGATTGTTGAGAATGGGGTTATGCAGGCATATTGTGTTTTACCTAACTGTTGTTACCACTAGAACCGTGTAGACTTGAAATGGGCTGTTGCAACAGATAGGCGAATTACTGTCATCTGGATAACCATATTGAAGAGGAAAAGGAAGCAAATGGGAAGTGAAATATTAAACTTACTACCTGAAATATTAAACTTACTACCTGTAGACGCATATGCAACATCCTGAGCTAGGTCTCATGGTATGGCAGCTACATACAAAATTCGAGAAGAATCTAATCAGCCGTTGTCAAGTTATGCTCCAGAAATGGAATGTTACGGACCAACTGAGAAAATTCTGCCCATAGGTGGCGCCACCTGTAGACGCACATGCGCCAAACGCAATCCCAAGCAAGGTCTCATGGTAAGGCAGCTACATACCAAATCTGAGAGGAATCCAATTAGCTGTTGTCAAGTTATGCTCCGGAAACGAAATGTTACGGACCGACAAGAAAAAGTTTTGACCCTAGGTGGCGCCACCTGTAGATGCACATGCGCCAAACGCAATCCCAAGCGAGGTCTCATGGTAAGGCAGCCAACACACCACTCAGAGAATCCAAGTAGTTGTTTGCCAGTTCGAAATCTCAAACAGCTACGAACCTGAATTTTGAGAAACTTTTGACCCTAGGTGGCGCCACCTGTAGACGCACATGCGCCAAAACGCAATCCCAAGCGAGGTCTCATGGTATGGCAGCTGCATACCAAATTTGAAAGGAATCCAAGTAGCGGTTGTCAAGTTATGCTCCGGAAACGAAATGTTACGGACTGACATGAGAAACTTTTGACCATAGGTGGCGCCACCTGTAGACACACATGCGCCAAACGCAATCCCAAGCGAGGTCTCATGGTAAGGTAGCTACATACCAAATTTGAGAGGAATCCAAGTAGCGGTTGTCAAGTTATGCTCCGGAAACGAAATGTTACGGAATGACCCTAGGTGGCGCCACCTGTAGACGCACATGCGCCAAACGCAATCCAAAGCAAGGTCTCATGGTATGGTAGCTGCATACCAAATTTGAGAGGAATCCAACTGGCGGTTGTCAAGTTATGCTCCGGAAACGAAATGTTACGGACGGACGTACGGACATCCGTACGGACGGACGGACGTACGGACGGACGGACGGACGGACAAGCTGAAACCAGTATACGCCCCCTAAACTACGTGTCGGGGGGTATAATAATCTATTTATGAAAGCTATTACATTGTACATGTATCAGGATTACTGAAGGAAATAAAGATGTCTTCGAACTATAATTAATGAGAGGATAACTGGGTCTTCTAAAAGGAGAAAAGATAGTGCCACGGCACTGTAGCGCTCATCTGGCTATAACTGGAGAAAGTGGCTGCGAGAAATTTTTACTGAAGAACTGCAATAGATGATTTTCTAACTTGCGTTGTCTCCCCTGAACAAAATGGCAACATAGTCGATTTCACAGGAGGTCAAGCTGCAGATTCATGATTGTAATTGGAGGTTATGGAATAAAGGCAATTATACCAAAATATAATGTGTGATTGTCAGTAAGCTGTATAAGCAATAACCAGAACCAATTTTTATTAAGTGATTGCAGTCGTTCGTCCGTCTGTCCACTTTGTGTCCGGACAGTACATTGGACAGTTTTTAACCTACGATTCCAATATTTTGTGGGTATATGCACCAGGGGGAGACATGTCGAGTACGAAATATGTGCGACTGGGTTGTTACGATGGCAATGAGATGTAACAGGACATTTTTCCAATGAAAGTATAAATCTCTGGTGAGGTATGGCCTAACCAACACATACCCCCATCTGTCTGCGAAGATGTAAAAGATAGTGCCACGGCACTGTAGGTCATCTGTCTGTAACTGGAGAAAGTAGCTGTGAGAAATTTTACTAAAGAACTGCAATAGATGAGTTTCTAACTTGTGTTGTCCCCCCTGAACACTATAAAATGATCCATGCAGTTATTTCCTGAGATTTTATGATAAAGTTTCATGGGAAATTCAAGATGCGGCAATATTGGATTTTCGAAATGAACCAAAAAAAGGTATCTTCCACAACTGGACCACAAGGGGAACCTGTGTATCAACATCCATGCAGTAATATCCTAAGAATTTACGATAACAAAATTTCATGGGGAAATCCAAGATGGTCACCTGGTGGCCATATTGGATTTTCCAACCAGACCATATATGGTATCCTGCACAGCTAGACCCCAAGGGCAACCTCTGTACCAAATTTGAGAAAAATCCATGCAGTAGTTCCTGTGAAATCACGATAACAACGGTTCATCTGGAAATCCAACATGGCCACCTGGTGGCCATATTGGATTTTTCAATCAGACTACAAATTGTATCTTGCGCAACTAGACCCCAAGGGGAACCTCTGTACCAAATTTGAGAACGATCCATGCAGTAGTTCCTGAGAAATCGCGACAATGTTTCATCTGGAAATCCAAGATGGCCGCCTGGTGGTCATATTGGATTTTTCAATCAGACCGCAAATTGTATCTTGCGCAACCAGACCCCAAGGGGAACCTGTGTATCAAATTTGAGAAAGATCCATGCGGTTCTTCCTGATAAATCATGATAACTAAGTTTCATAGGGAAATCCAAGATGGCCGCCTGGTGGCCATATTGGATGTTCGAATCAGAGCAGAAAAGGTATCTTGCACAACTAGACCCCCAAGAGGAACCTGTGTACCAAATTTGAGAAAGATCCATGCAGTAGTTAACGAAAAATCATGATGACAAGATTTCACTGGCAAATTCAAGATGGCCGCCTGGTGGCCATATTGGATTTTTCAATCAGACCACAAATTGTATCTTGCACAACTAGACCCCCAGGGGAACCTCTGTACCAAATTTGAGAAAGATCCATGCAGCACTTCCTGAGAAATCGAGATAACAATGTTTCATCTCGAAATCCAAGATGGCCGCCTGGTGGCCATATTGGATTTCTGAATCAGACCACAAAAGCATCTTGCACAACTAGACACTAAGGGGAACCTGTGTATCAAATTTGAGAAAGATCCATGCAGTATACTTCCTGATAAATCACGATAACGAAGTTTCATAGGGAAATCCAAGATGGCTGCCTGGTGGCCATATTGGATGGTCGAATCAGAGCAGAAAAGGTATCTTGCACAACTAGACCCCAAGGGGAACCTGTGTACCAAATTTGAGGAAGATCCACAAAGTAGTTCCTGAGAAATTGCAATAACAATGTTTCATGGGGAAATCCAAGATGGCCGCCTGGTGGCCATATTGGATTTGTGAATCCGACCACAACAGGTATCTTGCACAACTAGACCCCAAGGGGAACCTGTGTACCAAATTTGAGAAAGATCCATGCAGTAGTTCCTGAGAAATCGCGATAACAAGGTTTCAATGGCAAATTCAAGATGGCCGCCATGGCGGCCATATTTAAAATCGTACCGGCACCGCATGAACAAATTCTGGTGTACTCATTGGGGGGAACATGCATGCCAAGTTTCAGCTTAATCGGCCAAGCGGTTTCAGAGGAGAAGATGTTTACGCACGACGCACGACGCACAACGCACAACGGACGACGGACAGTCAGGCCATGACATAAGCCCATCGGGCCTTCGGCCCAGATGAGCTAAAAAGGAGAAATGTGTCTCTTCTATGATTAGGCCACTCAAAATAATTTGTGTGATTCAGGTAATGAGTTGGTAGGTACCTGTAGGTTGGTAGGCAATTTTATTTTTAATTTATCTGTTTGCTTTTTCAGCATAGGTGAGTGAGTGATAGGCGAGTGAGTGAAGGTGATTACAACAAAATTTTGTATCCAATGAATGAGTTTTCAGAGAGAAAATTAGGATTTTTTTTGTACCAGATTTAGCCGTGTATATGTAGCTGGATTTACTTGTATCTACATGTATCATGCTATGCATTCATGTAACAACTCAGAAAGTTGTTATGGATTGAAAAGAGTTGTAGAAAAAGTTAATGGAAATTCTCAGAAAAAAGGAAAAAATAATAATAATAATAAAATGAAACAACCCCAAAACAATTGATCAATTATTTTTGGACTACCTGAAACACAAACTTTTTTATGGATAGCCTTGAGAGGATAATCGTGTCTTCCATGATTGGAAACACATTTCAAACTGTGGTTCATGCATACCCTAGAAACTAGTATACAGCCTTTATGCTCCTATTATGTCTACCAAGTAATCTTGATAACCTTTGTACTGAGCTATCAGGTTTATGTAAGAATTGACATAGCTACAGGTCGAGAAACAAGTGGACTTGTCAGTTGGATAGTCAGACAACAGATACAATGTACACCTAGTATGCTGGGTAAGTTCTCATTTTTTCCCTGAAAATGACCACTAGTGATTTAAGAAATGTAACAATGTCTCTGTCATGTCCAGGGGTTATTCTTGACAAAAAAATTTCATCTACTCAATTTCTGAATTCAATAAAACTCAAATTTTTTCGCGCGCCTTTGGCGCGCTAAATAATGCCTAAAACTCAATTTTTCCCGATTTTCATCGAATGAAGTATGAAAACTCAATTTTTCCCAATTTTCATCGAATGAAGTGCGAAAACTCAATTTTTAGTGCCTTTTCATCTTAGAAATAGGAAGAATCGATCATTCAGTAGTTTTAGTCCGAGCTTAATGAACCAAGTCAAGTGAACCACTCCCGGGGTTTGGTGGGACTAATGGAATTTACACATGAATGCCTGCATAAACAATGGAATCCCACCAAGCCCCACCCCCAGAAAAGACTTACTCCAGTACGGGATGGCTTTCAGAAAAATAAAAATAAAATGCGCCCTCCATCACGTTTTTTTTCACCCCCTCTACAACATTGTGTTGTTGTTGTTGCGCAGCAATACCGAACCGATGTGTTGTGAAAATCAAAGTTCTTGTCTCGCATTTTCGATTACATAATCTATTACAAAATCTATTCATGGAGACACTTTACATTTGGCAGCTCTACATATATCATCCCGCCTACTTTCACTTTCAGCGACGTGCAAATGCCTGCGTCTGACTCTCCCCATTTACTGGAGTTTATTATTGATCATCGACGAGGAGTCAACTGTATGAATGTCTCCATGCATAGATCTTTATTCAGTTTTTTATTTTTCTAAGTTCAGTTTTTCAGCATTTTAAATCCCAATCCTTGACATTTCACCTGTACATTCACATCAACTCTGGAACGATATGTTCGCAACTGCAGCACCTCCATTAGTCTCAGACGAGTTCTTCTGTCTGTGGTATTCATGGCGGGAACTGTCGTCGATAAGGTAAACACCACATGACCACACCACATCCTGGTACCCGGAGTCGGAAATCGCCAACCCCAGTTTCCCCTCATAAAGAAATACAGGCGAGGGTTTCCCACATACACTGCATGCAAAGTGGAACAAAACGTATGGTGTGCGTATAACAACAACAACGCACACATCGCTCTTCCGCCACGTGAGTGCAGTCTTTTCTTTCTTCTCGCGAGCTGTATTATCTTTGCATTTCGTTACAGAAACTCAATTTTATTGAAGGAAACTCAATTTTTTCGCGCGCCTATGGCACGCGAATGTCCGAAAAATAAAATACTCAATTTTTTCATGGAAAACTCAATTTCCATAAAAACGTCAAAACTCAATTCTTATTCGTTTTTCATCGGGGTTACCCCGATGAAAAACTGTCAAGAAAAACCCCTGCATGTCTGTTGAGATTCTCCTTCAAACCGGATGAATCCATCATTTTAGGTCCATCTCTCATGTAATACTCAAGATGCAGAGGAGAACAATAGTCTGTCTGGGTACAATAATTAATGTTTTCAGTAATATAATGGATTTAGCCATCAATCTTGTGCGAAGAATCCACCTTAATTCGTCATTCAACCACGTCAATGAGAAAAGGCAATCACACAAGTATACTGTTTGCAAGATTTGTCCCCAACAACATAATATTTTTCTTTTAATTTGTGCATATTTGAGATCTATCAGGAAGAACCTGAAGTGCTTGTTAACTATGTTATATCAGTTGGGAGGTCTCACCTTACACATGCCATAGTCGGTGAGTTTGACATGACCATCCGAGTCCAGTAGAACATTGTCCAGTTTCAGATCTCTATATACAATACCTACAAAGTGAACATCATCAACAATAGATAGTGTAAATAGTAAGATATAGTTTTGTCATTTAGAAAGTGATCATATAACAGTATTTTTGTTATTTTGGGATTACACTATTTTAGAATAGCACATTAGAATAGCACAGATTCTAGTGCTGAAAAAAGCACTCCACTTGTATTTTTCAGCCCTAGAATCTCTGCTATTCTAAGATAGTGTAATCCCAAAATACCGAAAATACAGTGTAAACACAAGAAAATCACATTCTTACTAAAGCAAACAAACAGTGGAAAGATGTTTGTGTGGCAGTAATTGAAGGATGGGTTTGACCGCCAAGCTCAGCGAGAAATATCTACTCCTCAGCAGTGGGTCAGAATATCCAAGACAGCTTGGCCACTGGTACTCCACTCCCTCAAAAAGGTGAGTACAGAGTGATACTTTCATAAATTCAGATTTCTGTTTAAGCACTGGACAATTAACGGAAACAACACTAAGTGATTGTTAGGCAAACTGACCTCTTTCATGAAGGTAGTTGAGGGCAAGTGAGATTTCAGCGGCATAAAAACGAGCGTGTTCTTCTGGCAGTCTTCTCTGTCTCTGCATGTGAAACATGAGATCTCCTCCACTCACAAACTCTATCACAAAGAACAGTCTGAAACGAAGGGATAGTACATGTTAGACAACACAATGGAAATATCATGTTTGTTGTTGTCGAATCTCACTGAAAAAGTAATTCACGGTGAATAACGTTATAACTACAATAAAGTTGACATGTGAGCAAAACTTTCAGTAAAGTGATAAAATAACAAATAATGTTTTAATTGAACTGAAACTGTTGGGTTATTTTGTATTTTTGAATAGATCCAGCTTACCTGCTTGGACTTTGAAAACAAGAGTGGAGGCCGACTAAAAATGGGTAATTAGAGGCAGTCTCAAATACATGCTTTTCTGTTTGAACCCAGTCTATATCCTGTAAACAAAAACATCAGTCACTTTTCAAAGTACTGCTTCATGGGAGGAAATT
Organism: Hanleya hanleyi; assembly: GCA_036873755.1. Taxonomy (NCBI): domain Eukaryota; kingdom Metazoa; phylum Mollusca; class Polyplacophora; order Lepidopleurida; family Hanleyidae; genus Hanleya; species Hanleya hanleyi. The sequence goes on along the minus strand of JAVTVY010041365.1, from coordinate 90,025 downwards.
AGAAGAAATGTTCAAAGCTGTGATAGTTTACCTCCCTGCTTACCTCCCTTGTTGGTGGCATGATTACAAGCCTGGACCACTGTGCAACAAACTCACTTATTCCATGGTCTACAGTGTTTTAAGATGACACACCATCTCTGGCACACTATCTCTATCTAATCTTCAATGGTTAATTTTAATTTGCATGAGATGGGGCATCCCCAATTATTATAATTATAATATTGCCTGTGTGAAAGACTTGTGTGAATCAGTGAATTACCTGAAACTATGAATGTCATGATTGACTATGAACAGGTAAATATGACATACCTCATCATCATTAACCAGTTCTTTCTTTATAATTTTCATTGCATAGACACGTTTTGTCTTCTTCAGTTCTACCATGAGAACCTTGGCGTAACTTCCCCGCCCAATCACACGTAATAGATCAAAATCTTCCAGTTTATATTGTCGATTCTCACCATCATTTGTTGGCTGAAAGGGAAAGAAAAAAGTGTACATTGAACACCAAGACTCTGTGCCCAAGACATCAACAAAATGAAAATGAGAATGTTATATAGAAATAGAATGTACATGGTAAAGCCTGTGTATACCGACCATGCTTGGGACCAGATTATAGTGTCAGTTTTGCCAGGGTCTAGTTTATCAAGGTTCAAAATTATTTGAATTTAACAAAGGAGACCATGGATAATCTCAATATTTAGAGTTTAGTCAGTTCACCCAGGTGTCGGTATTCACAGGTCTCACTGTAACATCATTATGTTATATATATATTCTTAAATCTATATGAGTTAGCAAGGACATGAAGGATCAGACAAAAGCTTGAGAAGACTGTCAACGCTAATCAAGTTTACGGCTAAGATGTACATATATCAATGAAATCACTCGCCATATCGAAGTATTAGTCAATACCCGGCTTATCAAATCAGCCTCGTGTGATTTCTAGAATACAAGGCCTGTGACTTCAACAACCACTGTGAACACAGGAGTGAAAATATCACTCAAGAAAGTCCTTCGACATTAATCACCCGCAGCAGGCCTGCCACATCATGCTTCATGGTCATGATGGTACGGTTTGAGACTTTGGGACTGAACACACATATATGCATGCAATGTCATCAACATAATATTGCATGATGAAATATAGAGGTCGGTCCCCAGACTTTGTCAAACCATGTCAAAATATGACATTGTAAACTGTGCCAGTGTCGTAACCTATTATCAGTGGGTTTTATTACATGTATCTCACTGTTTCTCCTTCATCCCCCTGGAGCTAACCATTGTAACATGGCTCATGTAAGCTCACAACAACAACGGAAGTGTTCTGACTTCATTCACGTACAATGTACATGTAGTAGCCAGCTTTCACTCCCAGTCTGCTTTTTATTATCGAAAAATGATTTCAATCTCAATTTCTCCGTTATACAACAATAAAATTACAGTTCTCACTTGTTCGACTTCCACATGAGCACTCTGTAACCATAGTAACCGTGCAGTCACCAGTTCAACACGGCAGGCAAGGGAGGAAACCATGCAGATGGTGGAGAGAAAGACAAGAGAATAGAGAAAAGAGAATTAGTGACAAGTCTCAATTGGGTGGGAAGTTATTCACATCAAATTCTTGTTCAGGTCTCTAACCATGCTTCAGGGATCACAGAATGAAAGCACATGCCTTCTAACATGTCTATTACATCAATTATTAGAACCAGTTGATACAATGATATGTTGGCGGGTGAAGTAGATCCTATGTGGAGTAGAAATGACTGACAATACTGACACTGTGCTTACTTACAGCACAGATTCTTCATGTACCTAACTTCAGATCAGACACTATTAACACGATTAAGAGCTACTTTGAGCTGTGATTATGTTAAAATCTGAATGAGATAGTTTTACCAAATTTGCCAGAAGAGAATAAATAATTCCATTTCATTGTCTTATTTGATGGAGTTACAAACTTGTCAATTAGTGATCTCATTCATTTCATACACTTGCAAAGATTTTCGCATCCCAGGTCATACACTGGCAGGCAAAGTGAGATTAACACAGATAAATCATTGTCAATACCGACTGAACAGACAATACCATAAAACGTTATCTAACATACACGTTTAATAGTCGTATTGTGTTTGTAAATTTCTTTTATAGAACAGCAGCTAAAAAAGAAATAAAACAAGAGAATGTGAATATAGAGTGAACTTGGTCGACGTTGTATGACAAACTGTTGGTTATGGGCTGGGTAAAAGTGGTCAAATTTATTTTGTCAGATAACATTATGGGTTTTTTTTATCAAAAGATGTGATTTGTTGCTTTGACCGGTATAATTGTTTTTACAAAATTTGACCATGTAAGCCTGGTCAAACTCTCAAGCAATACACATATTGTACTTGTACACAATTACACAGGATTTATGAGACACAATGCAATATTAAAGAGACTACACATTATACTAGGAGAGTAGAACAATAAAGAATATTCAAACCTGCTATTACCGTACATGCAAGCAGCATCAATGTTTATGATGTAAATTTGAGTATAAATGTTGAAAAAGCTAGTAAGCTATGTACATATATAACTGGTATTCTGTCACTGTCGAAATTAACAACAGTAATGACAGTCTTGATATGTCCCCATATAAAGTTCTATTGAAAACTCCTTGATCATTGGAAAAGTACATGTATTTAAACATCACTTATCATAAATGGCAGTTTTATCTTTGAATATGGAGAAAAAGGGACAGTTTTTGGTTATAAGACATTGAAATATAGCATTGTCTTGTTAAAATCACAACTCTTCCAGATTAAATGAAAACCTGAAAAACAATCCCAAGGGAGATCTTCAGGCAACGTACCCCACATATAAAATTTGGAAAGAATCCATTGATGTTTTCAAAAGTTATTGTCCAGAAACTAAATTTTAACTTTCCCTCCATGTGGTGCCACCTATACGCAGATCGGCATAAAAAACATTTCCAAGCGAGATATTGAGGCAAGGTACCCACTTAGCAAATTTGAAAAGAATCTGTTCAGTTGTTCGTAAGTCATTCTTCTGAAACAAAGTCAGGCATCAGGAGACAAAAAAATAAATAAATAAATAAATAAAAAAAGAACTGTGTTACTACATTCAAGGATCATCTAGTTTAACCAGAAAGAAAAGGTTTAATGTAAACTAATTTAAACAAGAGCAAATGGGCTTCAATACAAGCCTCTTTTAAATTTTGAGAATCTCTCTATGATCCTTCATAAAATATCGTATAAATCATAAAGCCTATGTAGTATGAACTTGAAAAGCCTAGCTGTAATCCTTCAACAGATATCACTAATTCACACAAATTTGACCTTGATAAAATAGGTCAAGGTCGGTTATCTTCAATAGTTTCAGAACCATCGACAGTTGCACATATCATAAGAATTTAGAAAGTCTTACAATGATCCTTCAAGAGATATTGGGTTAACAAGCAAGATGGACAAACAGGTGGAGAGACAAACACCCCTTGGCCAAAATTATTTGAGGGGTAAAAAAAATCAACCGACTTTTTCTTCGCCATCATAATCCACATCGCTGAACTGTATTTACAGCATAAATCTAAATTTATTAAATGATTTACTGATTTCGTTCACAATGACCTTGACCGTTTGACTTCAAAATGAAAAGGGTTCCTCTTTGCCACATGGGTAAAAGTATATCCACAGTTTGGTACCAATCCATGACCATGAACTGGGACACCACACAGCTTACAGTAGTTAACAGATGAAGAAGGAAAAGAAATCCTGATCACAATGTACGATGGGCGTATAAAAATAACCCAACAAAAGTTTTAGGATTACAAATAGTTGTGAGAGGCATAACTGAGATAAATAAAACACTGCAGCAAATGTGATGGGCATACAAACAGATCATCTATGCATGCATATCAAATCATTTAAGCTGCTTGCATGTCATTAGGCAGTAAACATACATGAATGACAACACCAATTACATTCTGTCATATGCACAGATGAATTCAAGGAAGGAATCCAAAGATTAATGAGAAGCCATAGTTGTGCCCCTTAGTCCACAGAGTTATGCCTCTTGTAACTGAGGGACAGCTTGTACAAAAGGTATGGAGATTGAGGGTATGTTCAGGATGCTAATACAATATATACATATATGACAATTAAAAGTCATACCTCAATGATAGGAGGGGGAACTTCCTCCTGGTAGCAGAACAAAACATCAAAACACTGTTAGTATATATGGTCCACATGTTAATGGGAAGAAATTCTCCTCAAGCAAATAGTCTGGGCAGTGACTGTCTACCTTCTCTGTGCTATCATACAACCAGTTGACCATTATTCCATAATGCCTATAACACAGTATATGTGGTAACTGTGGGAATTTCCCATTACTAAAGGCTTTGACCGGAAGAGCTTCCAAATGCCTCATATGGGCATATCTGATGGGAGGATACATATTATATGAATTGGACAGTTATCTTTTTTGCCAATGGCCGAGGTTTACATGGTCAAGGAGAGGCAACCCAGTCTGGTCTTTAGGCATTCACTTTCCAACACAAGACATGTGGAGCTGTTAATCACATGACCAATAACACAATTTTAAATTGGGTTCAGGCATCTTCTCCATAGATAGAGCATTATGATTGGATAAACTAAAGTCAGTCTACTCCAGTGACTGCAATTGCTTTGTAGCTTGACACTTCTACCAAGCAAGCACATTTAGCAACTTTTCTATGTTGAATTTGATTGGACGAGTGAATTGACCACAACAACAGTTCCACCTATTCTTTCCCGTTATATCAGCAGACAGTTGAAAAGTGGCAGCAATCTGCAAGAGGAGAATAAGGGGAGGGGGAACTAGCTACACATGTACACTCGAAGAGCAGATACTAAGATACACACTTCAGCTCCCCACTGGTGAAAACATTGTGTTCAGATCAGTATAGTAACATAACACTGACTATGTCTTCACTGCAACGTTACTGTGGGGTACCTCAGTGGATACACAACCACTGACAGTCTGCTATGGTACCGTTATCAGTCTCTGCAGGAAGGGCGAGCGATCGCTCGCGCTCGCGCCCACACACGCCCAAAGACCTCCAGGCGACCGATTTATCACTCGCCCATAATTGTAACGAAATCCAGCTAAAATGGTATCATAAAACAATAGAATCGCCTCCCGTAAAACTTTAATTTTCAACGAGTACCTCCGAAGAAAACTCAAACAGAAAGCGGAAATAAACTTGACTAACTTTTGACATGCGCATAACGCGAACGTCCTGACCAAACACCTTTTGCAAAGTGATGCGTGATTGGCTTATTAAGACACAACGAGCACGATCATTGGTTCATCATCTGTTACAGGGAAATCAGCGAGCACGTGTTTCTCTGGGCGGGCAATTTGTACCGACGAGAGCTGCTGGAGATCGGCGTACGTGACATGCAGCTTCCGTCTTTTGCTCGAGCGATAATCCTGTTGAACATTTCTTGTATCGTCTCTTTAGCGATGGCAGGCATTCCGAAAGGAAATAAAGTGGAGTTGAAAACTTTCAACAACTGGGGAACAGCCGTTCAACAACACATCGGTTTTACAACCGAGGAGAGGGATGGTCGGCAGTACGTCACATTCGTCTGGTGCAAGCTGTGTGCACGGTATAAAGACAAGATCTCCGGACATCCTAATCTCCGCGGGGCGGCCAAAAAAGCATTTGACAGCTATGTAGAGGGTACCAATTCCGTAACGAAGAGTAATATCTTGAGGCACCTTGAAGGGAAGGTCCATGGAATATCCATTCTTGTTCATTCTGGGTCCGAGAAAGATGAACCCGGTAAATAGATTTGAATTGAATTGTATATTCTAAAATAAACAATGCCATCATTGCGAAGCAGACGAAAAATAGTATATACCAAGTTGAAAATATTTAGAATAATTTACATACATGTACATTAGAAATTAATTAAAAAACTGAAAGTTACATAAAACTGATAAATATATTCCATTTAAATTATACTAGTAATAGTTGAACAGAGAATTTGAAAAAAAAGTTCGTCCCAGCAGAGCGATAGCTCTCCCAGTAGTGTTTTGGGCGAGCAATTGACAAGGAGAGCGACAGCTCCCCCAAAGCATTTCAGGAGAGTGATTTACAACTCGCCCTTAATCTGCTCATCGAAAAGACTGGTTATGGTGAAGAAGTAGTCACCGTTATGGTACCATATCACTCTATACACAATGCTTTCACCGGCGGGGAACTTACATGTGTATCATAACGTAAATAATTTATGTACAGTAAGAGGGCAGTCATCAACTCCACTTTCTCATTATTGCAGATAACAAGGAACAAATGCACCATGGAACCAGTATGTGTGTTCTGGCTGATACTATGAAAGATGTTCAGGAGCTTAATAACTAGAGCAGTTCTAGTGAAACCAAGGTTTGCTGGTTCACTGGATTCTATCCAGAGAGGTGTGAACATCCGATCGTGAACAATCTATACATCGTCTGCAAATCTCTTCTGGTCTAGACAAATTGGAAGAGCATATATTACAGATCACCATTTCTTTGATATATTTCACATCGATGACATACCTGTTTTTCATTTTCACCCATAGAACTTGCTTGTTTACCTAGAAACAGAGATTGTGGAGATATTAAAGAGAAAGTCAGACTCAATATGTCATGTATGTGAATGAAGTAGATAACATTTAAGTGTCAGATCACGAGTTTTGATATAAGTTTAAACTAGAACCCGTGGACTTTGAAAGGTCGGCCTAATTGTCAATTGGTTATTCTTGTTTGGGTACTTCATTTGATAAACATGTGTTGAAAGCATTTGCAAACTTGGTCAAGTTTTTGGCACACGACACACTTTTGACAAAAATGCTGTCAAAAGGGTATCACGGTGAGCCATAATGAGCTCTTTTAGCTGGTCATCTTCTTAAACAATCTTAGTAAACTCAGATATAATATCCTGAAAGTGTACATCTTAAACACTTCCACTCTTCTGACATCACTGAATATACACTGTAGCACCTATGAGTCACCGATGTTTTAAAAATGATCTCCAGCCCCCACCGCCCAGCAAGTATCAAGCCCCCAACAACAATCAACACCCCTTGTAGTTCATGATGTTATATCTCGCACAATTGTCCAACTCCTATCTTACAATTTTCGCCTCTGTCTGAAGAACCAATCGTCACCACTGCATGCAGCATACAGCAGTGAATGAATTTACAATATCCACACATTGCTTTCTGCACTGGACATCGCTGAGATTGAACACACTCTGAGCGGAGTATCAGGTGTAAATTCAAGATGTGGTTGCGTCAAAAATGGTATCTTAGTCATTTTACTTCTAGATTCCACCTCCCCCCCCCATCCACCCCACTTATTAAGTGTAAAAATGCTCCAACATTTTTATTTCGTATCACAAATTATTTTCCAATTTATTGCTCACTTTATGCAAAGAAAATTGCATCAACAAAAATTTTGAAACCTGTCCAAATTCCAGCTATTTCTGTATTTAAATTATCATTTTTCATGCAGAATTATATTCTTCTAAACACTTTAATGACACATTAAAGTATACTTTATTAACCTCAGTCTGCATTCCATTTTGGTTTTGTGTTTCCGTTTCGGAGTTGTGACTCATTCGTCTCATTTTGCTGTGAATTTCTGGTCAAGAAATCATCATTTTCACTTTATATATAAACTTCTGCTCATCTGACATCACTGAAACTATGAATCACGTTTAGATTTAAAACTCTACATTCAAACTTTGACTTTCCACACAAAATTCTACTTCATTCTCTCAAACAATCGAGACAACTGAGCATGAGCAGGTCAAATCTCTGACTTTGTCCACAGCGATTGTAATGAGATAAAGTGCTTCACAGCTGACCTTAATGAGGCTGATACATCTGGAAGATCCTCCAATGTAATAATCATAATTAATAGAGACAACAGCCAGATGAAGAATACATGCAAAAAGGAAAGCAAAATATAAATACATCAACATCCGCCTAAATTATTTTCAAGACATTTGACTCGGACTTTTGCTAAGTCATTCTGATTAATTTGGTGTTTGGTTTCATCATGCTAGTTACAAGAGAGTAATCTACCTGCATCTGTCACATCACCATTAGAGTTTGCAGTTACAGTTGTCTCCCCTTCTTTTCCTGGGTAGGCTGGAGGTGGTTCATCAAGAGGTTCCTGCAAGAAACATGGTACATAAAATCTGATACATAAATAAATGCTATTTGGTGCATACATCGGTACAATTTTCCAGAGACCAAATGGTATAGCAGAGATAACTGTTCTGTATATAATTCCAATTACAAGAAACAAACCAACTAAGGAAATAGCCTCAGTTGTACTTGTTAATGTTAGGTTAATTGAATGTAAATCAGACAACTCACCACTGGGGCACCACAGGCTATCTTCACATATTTATGACATCGTTTATGGACAAGTAGTTTACAAGTGACACACTTATAACCTTGACGACCCAGACCCCAGATACGGTCAGAACAGAAGGAACAGATGGCTCTCTACAATAAAACAACAGGAAAACAACTAAAGACTGTGAACATAGAAAACTTCGATAAATATGTGTTGTCCTATCACACCTACCTACCAGTACCACCACACAAGGAACAAGAGCCCAAGGGGCTTCAATATACGCCCGTGTATCTGGAATTACATTGGGCCAAACAAAATAATATGTGTGTTTACGGTTACCCGACCCTACCTAGCAAAAATGCGCCGATCCTCCGTCTTTTTCCGACTTGGGCAAAAAAAATGACCGAAATCTGGCGACCCAGTCCGTTTCCGTGGCCGAGTTCTTATTTTTCAGGTTCAACTTTTTGAACACCCAGCGAACGCTAAGAGACCTCCGCTGTGATTGGCTGGTCGATCACAAGCTCTTGTCCCTCCGCCAATCAGCTATCTACTCTCATCCGATGTCGCCTGGGGCAGCAAACATGGCGGCAAATCCATGCGGCGAAGGTTTGTTGATTTGTCAATACTCTTCCCGTTTAATCATTGATAGCGTGAACATTTTACGGAATATTCGTTTGGGCTTGTGGTGAGATCAGCTGTGTTGTGTTCCAATTAAACACGCATTTAACTGGCCAAACCAATGCGATGCGTCATGATCGTGATGAGCTGCTTTTATCCGATTGTTGATAAAAAATTAAGATAAGTTGTGCCAGCGTAGACGTCTGAATTATTTCTAAAGCATTTCGATCTGAATAGTTTTCACCAGGTTTTTAACATGACTGGAGTCGCCCAACACATATTTGGTCACACATTTTCAAACGTAAAGATCGAACGTGAAATTTATTTCGAATAAATATGTGGTCATTTCAGAAAATATTTCTGGAACTTGTACGAATATACGTTTTGTCTTTTTGATGAAATATTCGTTTGGCTTTTTTGTGATAAATCAGATTGTGTATTCTCCCATCTCAGAGATATCTAGTCAGTCCGTCTCACTGAACCTCCAGACGAGTTTTTATATGTGATTCACACGTGACTTTTACAACATAATCTGACTTTTGCCGGTGGATTTGCCCAGCATGACAACAACAACGTTTTGTCTGGATATACCAGACTTAAATACTTTTGAGTTAATGATCATGTTGTTGTCATGTTTCCAGAGTATACGTGTTATTTGGTGCACATACTGTTCAATATCACCACTTTGTTTTAATAATAATATTGTACTTTTATATTGTTTCAGGTGCCACTGTCCTCCTGTGTCCGACAAGCATAGCATGGTGAAGCAGCATGTCATCAAACTTGTTAGGAGAAATGTTTGAGAATATCCATGGCACATCTGACTTGGACATGAATTATGAAATAACTTGCACTAAATTGTCGATCGAACTGTCGAGGAGGAATCCGATTTCATTCATGTTCCGTTGCTGAACTACATGTAAATGATTTAGGCATTAAAAGGGTCAACTTTGCTTGCATGGCAATCTTTGTGTACAATTCATTCAAGTCATCGACAGTATGCTCTTTGTTTTAATAAAGCATACATCTATTATGAATGCAACTTGAAGGGACGACGTCTGATGTGGATAGAAGTGGGGAGAAAACATTCAGATTAATTTAGGTTTGTAATACGTGGTGCAAAATTATATAATGCTTGCTGATTTTTACACACACACCACAACAGTTGTAGAAATCATCAGATAAAAGGTATACCATAATTGTTAATTGAGATTTGAAAATCGTTTGTGGCATATTGCAGACTCAATTGGGTAATGTGAATTTGATCCGACATTCAGTAGGCACTAGGCCGTCCTCCATAAAGAATTTCACATCCATGATTGAAGACTAGGGTAGAGGCCATGGTGCTTCACATGACAGGTGATTATCCCAATACATATAGTATGCATTATACAATAGAATGATCAGACCCGAGGCGTGTGATGCCAAGGATAGAAGTACCAACACCAAACACAGGTCGACGGGAATGAACCATGTATTCGAAACTAACTGTTTTGTGCAGTTACATATACCAGCACACATACAAAACAGTTAACAGCATAACATAGTGTTAAGAAATGTGATAGAATCACAATTTCGACTGACCTACATACATGTATACGGAAAAAAAATTGAGCAAATTTTTTGCGGTGTTTCTACCTACCCTAAGAAAATATGTCATAAAATTTTGGAGTAAATAAAATAAAAAAGCCACCTACCTACCCTATTTTCAAAATGCATTTAACAGTAAACACAGATATTATTTTGTTTGGCCTTGGTCCAAATTTCAAGGTTGTTTGATAGCCTTGATTCCAATTGGTAGCTAGCCTACAATTTTGTGCTTCTGAGAATGTAACATATATAACATCTTATATTGAATGATAAACTAACGAGCTTAACTCTTGGTAACTAGTTGACCTTGAAGCAAGACCTGAGAGCTCACATATCCCACACTGAAATCGACAATAGTCAAACACGAAAATAGTAGTTTTCCTGCAAATGAATTCCTTTCAGACGAGATAATTTTTCCTGAAGGAAGAAGAAACTGATGAAGTAAACATTTGTTCTAGAGTTAATAAAGAGGTATGAAGTTCATAAAGGACCCCTCTCCCCGTTAAATTACTAAATGTATGGTTTTTATTTCACAACAGCTTACCTAAATGTAGCGGTTTCAAATATGGGAGACAACTCCACAGGACGAATGCCATATAATACATGTAGGGTAGAGAACTCTGAATATTCCAACCTAACACATATAATGGTCAGCTGAACTTGATTCAGTTTTGAAGGACTGTGACCTTGACCTTGGACAAATTGATCTCAAAATGTATGGCTTCTCTTTGCCATGCGAGCAAGGTATACTCAAAGTTTGGTACCATTCCATACCTTGGGACTAGAGATATCGCATGGACAACAAATGTTAATGGATGAATGGACAGAACGCAACATCGCATTACATGACCTCGTCTTCGACAGGCATATAAAAATGTGATTTCCTGATTTTGGGGTCACAGTTACCTTGACCTTGACCTAAATTTTGGTACACGACACTTCGTCTTCCGTCAATGTATCAATGGACACAAAAAAAATCATGATTTTTATGAATTTCATGATTTTGGGGGTCACAGTGACCTTGACGTTCGGCCTTGACCTACATTTTGGTATGTGACACATCATGTCCCCCTAATGAATCTACGGACACAAAACAAAGTAATTTTCAAAGATTTCTTGATTCTGGAGTCACAATGACCTTGACCATTGACCTTGACCTAAATTTTGGTAGATGACAAACCATCTCCCTGTAATTTCTCAATGGACTCAAAAAATCATGATCTTTAACAATAACGATTTTGGGGTCAGTGACCTTGACCGTTGACCTACATTTTGGTATGTGACATATCCCCCTAATGTATCTACTGACACAAAAAAAATGTTATTTTTAATAATTTCCTGATTTTGGGGGTCACAGTGACCTTTGACCTTGACCTAATTTTTAGTATGCGACACTTCTGGTGTCACAGTGATCTTGACTATTGACCTGGATCTAAATTTTGGTACATGACAAAACCGCAACCTGTAATTTCTCAATGGACTCAAAAAATCATGAACAATTTTATAATTTTGGGGTCACAGTGACCTTGACCTTGACCTACATTTTGATAAGTGACACATTGTGTCCCCTAATGTATCTACTCACACAAAAAAATGTTATTTTTTATAATTTCCTGATTTTTGGGTCAGTGACCTTTGACCTTGACCTATATTTTGGTATGCGGCACCTCATTTCCCCCTATTGAATCTACTCACAAAAAATTAGTAATTTTTAATGATTTCCTAATTTCTCCGTCACACTGACCTTTGACCTCTGACCTCGACCTACATTTCGTATGCAACACATCGTTCCCCCTAGGGCATCCACTCACCAAAAATTAGAACTGTAGATAGAAAACTGTCAATGATCAATGGTTTCCTGATTTTAGGCAACAGTGACCTTTGACCTCTGACCTCGACCTCAATTTTGGTACGCGACACATCGTCTCCACCTAGCGTATCCACTCACAAAAAATTGCAACTGTGGATAAAAAACGTTCACAGATATAGACCGGACACGAACCCTTCAGTGATTTTCTGTTTTTCAGGCCAGTGACCTTTGACCTCTGACCTTGACCTTCATTTTGGTACGCGACACATCGTCTCCCCGTAGGGTATCCACTCACCAAAAATTAGAGCTGTAGATAGAAAACTGTCCCAGATATAGACCGGACACAGGGGAGGGACAGACACACGGACACACGGACAGACGGACGGAAACCGCCATCACATAATACGTCTGCCTTTTGGCGGGCGTATAAAAAGAGAAAAACAATTTCAGTTAAGTTAACCCTGTTGAAGCAGTTTTCATAAAATTAAGTGCAGAGAAATTAATATGATGTAACTATGGCTAGCAAGCATTCTGACAACCTCAATAGCTCGCCTTTGTGACAAGGCATGGAGCATGGTCAGAATGTTGCTGGGGGGGGGGAGGAAGGGGATGCATTACTGATATGAATATCACCACTAACCACATCACTAGTAATTTTAATGGAAGACCTATCAATTGCTGATAAGTCCAGAGTGAAGATACCCTGTTGTATTATATATGCGAATGAGGAAACAAAAAACCTACCCGAGAAAAACGTTTGGCCTGAAAGAGATGACCATTGACACGATACAACTTCCTCCACCGTCTGGCTCCACGACGGTACATATTCCCTGCCAACCAAAATAAATGTCATGAGCATGTGATCAGGTTTCAATTATAATCAATTCAATTGAGGGATTCGATTGAAGAGTATTGAAACAACAAATCGGGCATATTAAATCAAAGAAAGGTGCCTCTATCTCATTATGGTATGCATTCAATGTTTCACTGTGAAGTGTTAAAGATGTAATCAGTCTCAAAATCGATGGATTCTGTAAACTCTGTCCTGTGTGTATTATAATAGCGAAGTTTGGTAAAGCATCATAGGTATTATATTTGATGATAGTGGGATTGCCATATACAATGAATGCAAGAATATCTTGTCAGAGAAATTTAAAACTCTGCCCACTTCAATGAGTTTCTGTCTCGCCATTGAATATGTGTTGAACATGGAAAAGAAAATGATGTGACTGCCCGACGTTAGAGTGAAATAGCGACACTCACGAATCTGAATGCAGAACAGCTGAAGGCATGGGATAACGTCATGGCTCATGCATGAGGTTCAGTGGAGAGGTAGAGCATACGTAGGCAGAATGCACTACATGGGTATACACTTGTGGACATGGCCATCAGAAAAATAAATGGCATGTTTATTTTGAAACAGCAATTCCCTTCCATTTTCTCTTGAATGGTAGACACAAGTTTAGTTTTTGGTGGTCAAATGTTTTATATTTTGTATCCGTCGTAACATATGTCAGTTTCATGGAGTCTGACAGACATCGATTCCAGCCTAGATTTGCGGCTGATTACATTTTTAAACAAGGAAGAATTTAACAGCAATTTTGAACTCCCCCAAGCTGTATGTATACTGTACACATTGCACAATTTATATCCATACTATTGAATGGTTACTTAGTCAACTTACGGTCTTCTCCCACACATGGTAAGCCTGCCTTCCCAGGGACATTAGGGAATACTGAAAACAACCAGGCTAAAGTCATTTCAAATATCTTGTGAAACAATCATGACTAGGGCATTTCACTCTCTCATAAAAATAATAAGTATTCCTGTCTCAATTCTCAAATACTACGTTTTCTCGAGTCTAAATTGTCTCTAAAGATTTACATATCAATTGAGTATTTAACTACACCTACGCTCAGTAGTCATGGTAGCATTGTCTCAACATTATTTATGTTACGTCCCATACTACCCAGCATACCATGGCTCTATCCCGTCACCTCGTTTTGTCTCTGGAAAGCTACATAGTGATGTCATGAACAGCCAATCAGAATACTGATGCTTCATGAAAAATTCATTCGGATATTCGAAAGACAAAGTGAGATGACGAGGCATTAGTTGATCTCAGTTTGCAGTACGCACCATGGATGGTGATTTCGGAGTCTTTGTTGACCTCGTACAGTCGGATAGCCTCATCCAGTTCAATCTGTGATGAAACTGTGCAAGGATCACCTGGAAAATACACACAGAAAACACATGAAAAATAAACATATAAACTGTAAACAAGGAAAACACACAAAGAAAATTACACTGTACATCTAGGAAACTAAATGGAAACCACATGATATAATATTATTATGTCTTCTTTCCATCGTCCATGTGTTTTCTACTCTACAAGTAAGTCTTAAATTAAAATGCCAAGGTTTCAAAAACTTATGTTGATGCCTTCATAGTCACGGGAATAATCGTTTCACTTCTAATCCATTTTGATGGGATTTATTATTCACAGTATTTGTGCCAGTGGAAGACTACAGAAAAAGATTTTGTTGACAGCTAGTAATAGAAAGAATCATTTGTGATGAGTGTTCCCACCTACATGTAGTTGGTGGTTATAAGAATGTGTTTTAATGAAAGTACTCAGGAGTACTATTGTCAGCTGGAACAGTAATGGATGTGCAATATCGATTCGTTGCTTCAGAATAGTGTACATCTATTTTCGGGAGTTTCCGAATTGTCACCGTAAGAGTTATTTGCCCCTGCCCGCTAGTGGGCACTCGAGTCAGGGAAAACAATATATGTACTCAATAACATGAAGAGAGATAGGGTGCAATAAGCCTTTTCGCGGTTACAAGAATCGGGAGTGATCTAGAGTTCGCTGTGTGAAATGAGTCACCTGTATCTCTTTATTCAGCATTACAAAGGCATGAAAACAAATACAGTTGGCCATACACTGTTTACATCTGGACATCACAGAGAATATTTGAGCTCCTTGATGAAAGCTACCATGAACAATCTTTGTGCTGCTAATTATATGGGTAGGAGGCCCAGGATTTGTTTCCACGTCATTTGCCATTGTTATGAGAGCCGGCAAATAATACCTACATACAAACAATTGCATAATCCATAAACTGGCAAAATAAGAACAGTTAGACCTGAAAGCTTCATCCTCACTATAAAACCTGTAGTTCACTGTGACCTTTGAAATCCAGTGACGTAAAAAAGCATACACAATCGGAAGCATGAGTGCTGCTAGCTTTACCTGATTGCCTCGTAATCGTATGCAATGGATACCAATTTGTTGGCTGTACTGGTCAATAGAAATTCCCATCGTTCTTAGAAATTTAATTTACACGTGCCTTACAAGTTAAATTTAGAACTTTCGAGCGTGTTTTCAGCTCCAAATGTGCTCCACTCCAAAGTGTGCTCAACTCCAAGTGTGCTCAACTCCAAGTGTACGCTCAACTCGATCGTACAAACCAGACCTATTAAATTCGGGACAAATTCCCAATCACGATTTAGCGAATTGGCACGGACAATTGACAAATAGGCCAAAATACTAATCTAAGTTGGCCAACTTCGTGTTATAAGAATTCATTATTTAATTGCCAAATTATGCGACAAATATTTTCTCATTACCAGTACTGAAATGTAAATGTTGTTGTTGCTGAGAAAAGAATTCTGACGAAACGTTTTCCTTCAGCTCAAGTTGGGCTGTAAACAACACAAACAATGATTCAGTTCAAGGACGTAAATACAGTATGGTCTGATACTTGCCAATGAATCAAACCAAGTTTTTTCCCCACATCGACGGTTGTCCACTTCACACGTCTGCTTATCACGGGCAATGCGGACATTAAAATCCCGCCAGAAGGAAACCACGAGGTGCTGTGGAAACCCTTGTTACCATGTGCATAGTTCAAACATAGTCCACTAATTCACGAGCAGTGTGAACAAAACAAGGTAAAAGATACGACTGGTGATACCGTTAAAATACAGGCCATCGCCCAATTCATCTAAATGTACAAACGTTTTTGGTTGGTTTTATCCCTTCGGAGTTAAAAAATGTGAACCTGCGGATTTTCTTTCCTTAGACCACATCACTCGTTGGCTGGCCTAATCACACTCATAAGCTGGCCAGATGGCTCTGCGCAGTTATTGGGTCAGGGGTCAGCCGGATATAGTGCGTGTACCAGTGTTGGCAAATTTGCTGTACGGCAGCAGAGTCTGGGAATAGGGTTTTGCCCTGTTCCAGACAAAAATGGTTAGAGGAAACACACATTTTTTTTATTTAAGCCTCATTATTTAATATTACTTAAACATATTTTGTGTTTAATAATGAAACATTGTAGTTTGGAAAAAATTCCTGTAGTTCTGCCAAGTTTAATACTATATGGAAGATTATGTGTGGATTTAACAAGAAGAATAGTAGGCCTACTTGGCAAACTCCAATGGTTGCAAGTTTTTATTACAATATCTTCTGTCATGTTTCTATGTGCATTTCATATTTACTAAATGAAACTTGTATTCGCAGTAGCTGCTTACAAACATGAGCAGTGTGACTAACGTCACAGGACCTACGAAGTAGGGTAAGCATTAGGACTCCGACGCGAACTGAACTCTTGGAAATCCCCACCCCCAGTTGAAATCCTGCCTATATTAAGATGGGCACCGCCCAAGTCAGAATCACCAGTGATTTTCATCAAAAATCACCAGAAATTTTCATCAAAAGTGATGAAGAAACTTGTTACTCAGACTTACTCAGAACTTGTTGGTAACAGTCTCCTAATGCGCCTTCATTCCAAAAATAAATAACGATCGCCGATTTAATTTTACAATTTTTTAACTAAAGGAAACAGATTGAATAATAAAAAGTTTGAGGCTTTACTTGTGAAAATACATTTACATCTCTTTAATGGTTTTCAGTGCCCTTGTCCAGGACCAAAGCAACTTTTTGAATCGCATTATTTTCTCAACAATACAACAAATTTTTATATATAGTCCTATAGTAGAAAGGTAGCATTTATGTAGTTTACGGTAAATCAACTCAAGACCAACACCTTCTCGGCACAAGATAATAATGATTCTATGTCATTCTCCTCGGCATGACCGGTACAAAGACGAATAAATAGCATCCCTACATCACGTTGTTATCTAGATATATGAGACAACACATTTTGGGTATCGGCAATCTGATCAATGTAGAATTTGAGGATTGTACTTAGCATCTTATATACAGCCTCTTAAAACTGTAAAACATATCTGTTTAATTTTGTTTCCCATAATGTAGCAGTTACTAGTAATAAAAACATGTGTGTATATAGCAAAAGTGTGTGTCTCCAGTTAACGGCAGCTGTTCAAATGTCCCCTGGAACGGTAATAAATTAATAAAGACGTCAACATGTGAACTCATAGGATCTGCACTGTCGATGGTTTAATGTGATACCGGTACCATCTGTTGTGATATTTTTTTAATTCCCAGACAGATCTGTTTATTTTTGTCTCCCATGCTCTGATCTGTATGGCAGTATTAACTGCATTCTCGAATCCCAAGCCTATCAGACTGTTAGTTCTGATCTGTTTATAGGCCTATTGGGGGTGACCCAGCTACACTGCTGTGCCCTCTAGCTCTCAAAACAATTACGGATGGCATATCCCACCAGGTTTTGTACTGTGTTTATATATACAGTTAAACATACAGCCAAGGGTTCCCAATGGGCATGACAGTGCACTCGCTGAGCCATCAATAAATAATAAAAAAAAAAATTATAAATCAAATATTAATCAGAATTCGGTCAGCTCAGAACTTGCTGGTAACAATGCCCTAATGCACGTTCATGCCAAAAATCAAGGTTCTAATGTCAACGGTTCTCCTTATTTTGCCGATGAAAGGATTCGGATGGACTGACTGACTCACTCATTACCGGACAATTTGCGATCTGTAGCTTACTTCGTAGGAAAAAAATATATATATATTGAAAGTGAGTGCCCTGCAAATAATAAGGCACTTGTTTACATTCCTTAAGATAAAATAAGCAAGAATAAACAGAACTTTCATGCACATGCCAGATGCATGGGAAGATTTGTATGTGTGATGTAAATATGCACTCTCAGGAGATTCCCATGCAATGTATGTAAACATGATAATCAAGCTTACCTTCCTCATCAACCCACTTCATGGTGAATGGTTGTTCATTGTCAAATTTACAGATGTCCTTCATCTCCTTCAGGAGTTTCTCATAGGTCAGCTCGTTATTTATACTCGTCACCATCACGTCTCTGTTATCATAATAAAACAAAGAGACAAATTACAACTTCCCTAGCTGTCTGTTCAGATTGAGAGTTTGTAAGAAATACATGACAATTCACATCTCAGAATTGTTCATGTCAATTTTAATGATTTACTGATTTTTCGGCCAGTGACCTTGACCTTTTGAACTCAAAATGACCAGGGCTCATCTTTACACCGTACTTCATGTACTTGAGGTATACCCAAAGTCTGGTACCAATCCATGACATGAAACTGGAGATATCACATGACCATGAACAGTTAACAGATGGATAGACAGGCAGAAATCACTGTAACATTACATGACCTGGTTTCACGGCATGCATGTAAACAGATGGATATGGTCCAATAGTACAGGGCTTGTGTTTTGAGGCGAGTGATTGTATCCTTTAACCTTAATCACTCGCCTCAAAACACAAGCCCAGTATCATTGTGTTAACTTACCATGTATCTGATTAACATAACATACTTCGATTGAAATATTAGAAATATAATAAGATTATCTACATAACATGTTTGGGGCATATATCATGTGGTTACAGTGTACTGTTGTGCAGTTGAACAGTAAAATTACAAACCCATTATAGACAGCCTTCATCCTGATGAGGTTATCCATGTCTACTGTGTCCTGTGTTGGCATGTTGGCCACAGCTTTTGTTCTGAAATACAGCATAAAGTAGAAGACGAATTAATTAGACAAAATCATGGTTAAAATGGGTAACTACATGTAACATGTGTAAAACAAGGTTATTTGATAAACTGTATCCCACAATCATCATCATACATTGTACAGACATACATCATACTTTCCATCAAGTGTTTTTTATCTTTACATGGACATAATAGATGACAAATGTAGTTGGCTTTAATATCCCACTTGAGACTGAAATGACAGATATTAAAGTTTATCATCGATATGAACTCTTTCATGTTCATGCCCTTTTGGTGCAGCTATCAATCTGACCCCCATGTCTGAGAGCAACAAGCATGTTATCCAAGTAAATTTTGAAAATAAGAGATGCATTGCCAAGGAAATGTTTTCAAAATCACACTCTTCTCATCTCAGTCGAATGATACTAGTAACAGAATGCATTTAATTTACAGGAAGACACTGTAGGGTTACATAGAGAAATTAGATTAAATGTCACGTTAAGCAATATTTCAGCTACATAGCGACGACCAAATAACATTCTATCTAAGGAGTACAGTTAGTTAGGGTTCAACGTCTATCAATCTAAAAGTGATAAATGTAATACAATAAACAACTGGTACATACATTACAATTTCTGCAACAAACCTATTTCTCTCAAATAACTTAAAAAAATTAACCTGTTGTTTGTCAGTCATAGCTACTCCCCCCAAAATTGTTCCAGTGTCAGGAAAACTTCCACTGATTTGAAATGAGCAACGAAATGACATGTTGATATCTGCCAGGGTCACCCATCTCCACCACATAGTTTTTGAAATATGTGTCTAAAAATTCATTTGCATTGTTATTAAACAGTGATATCTGTAGAACGAGGGAGTATTGAGCATTGAAAGACTTTGGCAGAAGTATAGAAGGACCTGAAAAAAAACAAGGTATATTTTATCACCATTCGCTGTGTTATATTTCGTGTGGCGCAGCTCGAATATTATGCAATGTTGTCTTTCAAAGAAAACTGTTGAAAGATGAATTATATAGGAAAGTAATCACGGCTGAGGGAAATAACCCGCTGAGGCCCTCAGCTGAGTATTTCCAGGTTTAATATTTGGGTGAATACAATGCTATGACAACATGTGCATTTGAGGGGAAAATTCTTAGTCCAACAAATAACAAGGCTGGGTTATGCAGGCCAACCACAGTCTCAGTACCTGATGTGCTCGGGCCATCTGCAGCCAAAGTGAATTATGTTACCCCTAAACAACCCATGATGCAATGCATATCATTGACAGCCTTTCTCAGGTGTTGATAAAAGCCAGTGACCAGTGACATGTTTGGGGCAGCAAAAATCAACATGGAAACTGATAGTTGAGTCTGTGCATGGGACAGGAGAGGAATTAACTAAGAAACTCTAGCTGTGATAGCTGTATATAGGGTAAGGAGGCGTGGCACCTCCTATCACAGCTCAGGCCCGAGGTATAGTGTCAAAATATTTTGGCCTTCCGCAGGCTGCCTTATCGGAAGATCTAGCTGATGAAAATGATCAAACGGGAGAGAACAATTATGACAATTCGATACATTTTGACTGACCGGAGATTCTTCATCCATGTATTACTATCTCTCATGACTGTTTTGATACTGACAAAATGTGATTAAATGTGTGAAGAAAACAATAACGATTTTCCAGTTTTGGCACCTTTTAGACATGTAATAATATGACCTACACGATTCGGGACCTTTCTGATAACGTGAATAAACACACACAAGGGTCAATTTATGATGACATGAGCAGAATGATCAACCACATTCTGCGCATGTCACTGTCCACTGTAAAGGAAGAAACACGACAGTTTTTGTTTGAAGGCCGATCCCGCTTAATTAATGGATTCATTAGGTGGTTGTCATAGCTCCGGAGATGCCAAATCATATTACGGTAGTTATTCAATAAAATACTTTTTCTGCCTCTGTCTTAATTCCTCACGCCGTGTGCAGTGGAAGATCTCGAGTGACTGACGATGTTTTATTTTTTTCTTTTCGTTTCGGTGTGACAACGTAGGGGCCTACGTGATTCGGGCATAGGAGTCAACAACACTCTTGGGGAGCGTGTCGTGGCCGAATGGTTAGAGTGTCTGACTCTGACCTGGAGTGCTACAGCTGGCGTGGGTTCGCACCTCGCCAGTGACCGCTTACATATATCCTCGCCTATTCACAAGGCGCTGGACTGATTCGGTGTCCAGGGTAAAATGGACTGATGGTAGAGCTAGTTGCTACGCTAGACCTTCGCCAGCGGAGGCACTTGGGGAATAGAGTACCTGGGTGTCTTTCATTGACCGCTATATAAATCCACTCACAGTAGTACATCGCACACACCTGGTCAGAAAAAGAGTCAGGTCTATATGTACAGTCAGGAGGTGTCAATGCACTGTAAATAAGTTACTTGCACAGCCTGCACAGCACAGGACCTCGACTGCTACTGACCCTGTCTCGACCACCCTAGTAAGAGGCGGGGTGACTGCAAGCTTCTATACCTCTGTAAGAGGGTGCTCCTAGTCTGAAAGGAGGAACGTCCGGAACAACAACAACACTCGATGCAAAGTAAATTAGACTCCTAATGCCAATATTATCGGTCTAGAGGGGAACTTCAAGGGAGTGTTGCTGTCATCAATTTTATCTGACCACGTTATTCTTCTTGTGTTAACAAAGGAAGTAGGCCTAACCAGGTCCGCGAAATCCCACGAAATCGCGTATATACGTCAGTTCGCATATATAGGTCAATCGACCAATGACTGATAGGCCAGTTAGCCTATATATATCGTTGTCGAACGAACATTTCTCGTTCACTGAAAAACGATCTCAAAGTGCAAGATAGTATGTATGTGAGAGACACTTGGAGTATAACAAAAGCTGTACGACATGTAAAATATGAGGAGTTCCCTAATGCGGGTAACGGACTTCGCAAGAATGTGACTGCAGCAAAACTGCTGCATGCTTTTCTGGCTTTGCACGTGGCCCTGTCTTTGCAAATGGCTGCGCCCGCAAGAGAGGAAGATGATTTAAAAGCTCCGTGGATTTTTATGAAAATCTGATGCAGATAGATGAAGGTAAGTATGAGAATGAGGGGAATGGTAAATAGGGGGTCCATTTTAGTCAATTCATGTCAGAGATATGCCGTAAAAGTATTTGTCGCCAATATGCAGGTTAGTTAGAGTATAGACCCAGGTGCCTGTCCCCTCTGCTGATGCCGAGATGATAGGCACAGAGCGATCAATTGGCCTATCGCCAGCGTCGATATAAACATGCAATTTTTCCGACCTACCTGCAAGCACATCCACTAAAACCAGCCTGTATGCTAAGTCTGGGTCCTAAACAATGATATTATGCAGTAATTCCGTGACTATGGACTCTCTACTATTTATTTCGAGTGAAATCCTGTCAGGAGTGAATACAGAAACACGTCCGTGCTCGCCATCTTCTCTAAAATTATGACGCGAAACACGCCGGTGCAAGAAAACGCGGGGTAAACACTGGTTTGTTCAAATTGCAAACCTAAACACGTGATCGGTTAAATCGACTCCTATCGCACGGGCTGTCCATGCAACGATCACTGTCGAGTAAAATGTCGAACACGAACAGAGGCATGGAGTCCATAGTGAAAGATGTATTACCGTATAATTTGAAAAAGGGACAAAAAATCATACTAAACAATTTACGCAGAAAACACAATGTACTAGGTATTCTTCCAACAAGATTTGAGAAAAGTCATTGCTTCCAACTATTGTCACTAGTGCTGGAGAGAAAAAAAAAAGATAGAAAAAAAAAATTATACCGGTAATATGAAAAAGGACAATTCAACCAACGGGATGAATCCCATGAACCCTCTTTACCTGGTGTATTCAGAAATTGCCCAGGGCCGGGGAGGGGGGTTCTCCCCAATATGTTCTTTACCCCTTGAGCTAGGGGGCTCAAAATTACCACACTATGGCCTTGAGTCAAGCTGTAGCAATAAATGTGAAAAAAAATTAAATAACAAAAATAATGAAACTGGACACTTCGATGACGTCACATTGACCTAATTTTTTATGAGGTATTTTTGTTCGATTTTTTGGTCAGATTTATTTATTTATGTGTTTTCTTCGCCAAATCTTCAAGATAAATTAGTAAATAATACTGTCATGTGAAATAAAATAGTGCGGAACCAGAAAAAATGATGTTTTTGACATTTCTCCTTAATATTCCTACTTTACTGGCAGAAAAAGTACGGAAGTGGCCGACATTATAAATTTACCCATGATCCTGCCCCCCCCCCCCACCAGACCTGGTGATGCGCTTCAATTTTCCCACTTTTTTCATGACGCATATTATTTATCATTCGAATGCAGCTACAACCTAAAGAAAAGCAAATAGTATTAGTGGTATCTCCGTTGCAGAGCTTTATGAGGGATTTCGTTAGGAAATATATTTGGTCTTGGAAATTTTCTGTGTCGCCATATTGAAAGTTGGGGAAATGACCACAGAAGCTGGCCTTCGCTGTACAATTCTGTCTCTTTGACAGCTGTGGATATTCAGAATTGAGAGGCAGTTTTCTGTTCTTCCCTCTGTTCGACATTTTACTTGACAGTGATCGTTGCATGGACAGCCCGTGCGATAGGAGTCGATTTGACCGATCACGTGTTTAGGTTTGCAATTTGAACAAACCAGTGTTTACCGCGCGTTTTCTTGCACCGGCGTGTTTCGCGTCATAATTTTAGAGAAGATGGCGAGCACGGACGTGTTTCTGTATTCGCTACTGACCGAATTTCACTCGAAATAAATAGTAGAGTCCATAGTCACGGAATTACTGCATAATATCATTGTTTAGGACCCAGACTTAACATACAGGCTGGTTTTAGTGGATGTGCTTGCAGGTAGGTCGGAAAAATTGCATGTTTATATCGACGCTGGCGATAGGCCAATCGATGGCTCTGTGCCTGTCATCTCGGCATCAGCAGAGGGGACAGGCACCTGGGTCTAGTTAGAGTACAACTCCAAGTGTCTCTCACAATCCATACCAACTTGCACTTTGAGATCGTTTTTCAGTGAACGAGAAATGTTCGTTCGACAACGATATATATAGGCTAACTGGCCTATCAGTCATTGGTCGGTTGACCTATATATGCGAACTGACGTATATACGCGGTTTCGTGGGATTTCCCCGACCTGCTAACTGGGAATGTAAAAACTGTACTGAAAATGACAAAATACAACCAAAGCCAGGCAAAGAAAGACAACTTCTTGCGACTGTCTAAAGTTACTATTTTCATCCCTTACCGATGCAGAGCCACTTTTAACGAAGCAAGACCGGATCAGGCCCAGGAACGCGGGGGTAATGAGAGTTACATGTAATTATCAAGGCTAACGGCAATGATTTTCTTGGAAAGTTGCCGCGCCCTCAAAAAGAAAATCAACACATTCTACCGGAAGTTGGCACGACTCAGTGACCAGTCACGTGACTTTTAATACAGCCGACTGATATATTTTGTAGGAAATGTAACCCTCGCGCTTTTGTGCCCCGGGCTATATCTTAAACGGAGTTCCCATGTTTAGGCCAACATGACATTTGACAGCTCTCTTCGAAGGTACCGATAGATAGAAAGATGGATATTAAAAAATATACATAAAAACAATTTTACGTATAAAAGGTACACATTGACGGATAATATAGCCAACATAGTCAAGTAACATGACTAATTATATTATCAGAGTCATGCCGTACGATCCAAGGCTTCACTGACAAACATAAAACGTCAGAAAGCAGATCAGAAATTCACATACGCATATCCTTATGTCCGACTGTCATAATGTATGGTACATCGGTACATCCGGGTTCGTGATACACCAAAAATAGCAGTCAGAATCACTTACTTGCATACAAAAATACAGCCGAGAAAATTCCAGTCAAGAAAAGTAAACATCTGGGGACACCATAAGAGCTTTTCCAAAAATTATATCCACCCCCTGACCTAAGGACGAGTTTCCCTACAAACAATTTAGCTGAAATTCTGTTCTATTTATTTTTGGTACTTGATAATGTAGAATTCAAGATAGATGGAAGGAAATATAGGCCTAAAGTTCTACGTATTTTGATTTAAAATTACAAAATTTCAGTGGCATTAACGGACCATTCAATAGGAGGGTGGGTATAATTTTTGGAAAAGCCTTTGTACGAACATGTTTACATTTCTTGACAATGAATGTGGCCGAACTATGTGATCTGCTTCTGGTGAGAAACATAGTCAGTAAAGCATTTCCGTATCTGGTTTGATGGTCTCTTTTACAAATTACTGCAGCACAACATCAGTGGGAAAATTTTCAGTTTAATAAATAATATGTACCTCGAATCAGTGTACACAATCAAAACAAATTTTAATAGCACATTTAAAGCAGCAAGCACGAACCACTCCTTCCTCTTTAGTGGCTCTAACATTGATATTGTCAAATCATACATTTACTTAGGTGTGTGTGACTTTCAACTGTAACGGGTCTTACCAGTCAGCCATGGAAAATCTGCACGGAAAGGCCCTCCGAGCATGGTTCAAAATAAAGCAAAGTATCTGTTCTTGTATCTCGCTTCCAATGAGAACGTTGATCAAGATGTACCATGCCCTAATTGAACCAATATGCATGTATGGGTCAGAAGTCTGGGGAGCCAAACTAATTAACATCAACAGAGCAAATCTCCTATGCAATAAAGTTACTATTAAACCCTGCAAAAGCATTCTGGAAATTCCAAGGAGAGGCAGTAATGTGGGGAGCTTGGTATATTTCTTATGTCTATCAAAATAGTGCAAAATTTGACCAGATACTGGCTAAAACTATTAGCAGCTAATAGAGAGACGCTTGTATTCCATGCATACCAAGAAGATCTGATATTGTCACAATTAAATCCTCGCTTCTCTTGGTCGGCTAAAGTAAAATATATAGTTGGCTCCTCAGACACATATAGCAGGCTCCACTGTACAAAAATCTACCACACAGACTTGTGACTAATCTACAGTCAATGTTCCTGTCTTCCTTTCTTGAGGCTACAGGAGGTGGAGCTTCTGACTCGGACCTCAAACTCCGTACCTATGGTAAAATTAAAAAATCCATTGTCATATCTCCTTATTTACTTAGTACTAATCTAAAACACCAGCGAAAAGCACCAACTAACTTGCGTCTCAGTACACATCCTCTGCAGATAGAAACTGGTCGCTACCATGAGGTTCCAGTTCATGCTAGAATATGTGAACAGTGTAGTATGGGAGTGGTTGAGGATGAGGAGCACTTCCTTCTCCACTTCCCTAAGTATGACCATCTTCGACAGTCCCTACAAGCCCATTTACAGATTGTCAGATGGGATAACGATACTTTTGTCAAACTTCTGGACCCCCCTATTACTATAGCTAAGGAAGTTTGCAAATTTGTGCATCATTGCTTCGTTGCCAGAAATAATAACAATATGGGTATATAGACATATAGCTCATAGATATGTACATGCTCTTATATTAATAGATTACCACACGAAACAGAGCCCTCATCGACACTCTTCGGCGCCGAGGTCCTTTGAGGCCTTCCTGGAGGCACTGAGAGAGACGGGGAATGAGGGA
Source organism: Hanleya hanleyi (assembly GCA_036873755.1). Taxonomy (NCBI): domain Eukaryota; kingdom Metazoa; phylum Mollusca; class Polyplacophora; order Lepidopleurida; family Hanleyidae; genus Hanleya; species Hanleya hanleyi. The sequence continues at coordinate 63,062 of JAVTVY010041365.1, read as the reverse complement.
ATAGCGTCTCTACTTCAATCCGAGGAACACACCTTAGTCATAGACACCCCCGAAGAGAGTACCGGTAGCAAACGTGCCCAGGAAGAGCCCGGTCCACCTGCCAAACGTGCCCGTCCCCAACTAACACCTTTAAACATGCCTCAGCAAGTGCCTCAGCAAGCGGAGGAAGAGGCGCTACTCCCTATGTCTGTGCAGCAGGTGAATGCTATCATCCAGCAGGCCTACAGGTGGCCCAGATGAACAGTTGGAAGCTCACTCCCTATTTAACTGTACCGTAACCGTGAAAGATGAGCAAGTGCACTTTAATGCATCAGCCTGGGACGACAAACCACCTAAGCATATCGCCTTGACGTTCGAGACATGGACAAGAGTACAGCGAATTTATTATGCCATCGATGCGGTCATTGAGGAACAGAGGAGCGACCAAGCGAAATTTTATGTGGGGGACGACGTGTTCCTCACCTGTTCTATGTTCAACAACATTCTGCTGGTGCATATTCGTAAATGGAAGTTGAAGAAAGATACGCGTATTCCCTTACCTCAGGGAGTCACCCTGCAAATACCTGCGTGGCGTAAACTTCAAGGCCTGACAGCCGAAATTCATAAAGCCTTGTCTGACCAGCTGTCTGAGTATATAAAAAGTCCATCGAAACCTTCCTGTATCATCTTAGACCTCGCATTCTACAATTGCGTATCGAACAATGTACAGGCTGTCAGAACAAAGGTCCGTTAAACATGCATACGTGTCTGGACATCATGGCACCGTCAGACGCGCTGATGACTGAGGCGCTACACGATATCAACGAGACGGAAATCGCGGAGGCATTGGAAGCTGCCTGTCCACTGAGAATTCCACGTGAGCAGATTGCTGCCTTCATATACGTGCACCTGGGGAAGAAAGATATGGAAGGCGTCAAACAAGTCTTGTTGGCTAAATATTGAACATTCAGACTGGTGAATTATGGATGATGGACTAGACGCTTGTAATTACCGTATTCCTACATTCTATGTTCATTCTATGTTCATTCTACCGTCATGGTGACACCGTATAACTCTATTAGAAAATTTAAAACCTGAAAAATGATAAAAAAATATATTTATGCAGCCCTGTGAATTTTTCAGGATTACACTATAACCTGCCAAGGTATAAATTCATAGTTGTTTTAGACCTCGACTCTCGTCTGTTGAAAATTTAGCCCGCTTCCAAATCTTGCAGAAAGGACAGACCATTTGTCTTTCTGGCCGAGACGACGTTCAGAGAGAAAATCTCTCCGACGTCCGCGCGCACGCATCCGGGTCCTCTATGGTAGAGTATAAAAAGCGGGCTCGCTCTCGTCTGCTACACACACTCATTGCAACCACATCATGACTGATACTAGACGTGCACTCTTCAACACGTTCGAAATATCACAACACCTGTTCAAAGAAGAAGAAGAAGAAAAAGAAGAAGAACAGACGACAGTTTCGCAGCAATATCTTGACAATGCAACAGGTGAATTCATCGATATCGAAGTTTCGCAACAACACCAGCCATGTCTTGACGACGCAACAGGTGAATTCATCGATATCGATAGGACCACACAAGACAATAGTACCAACGAGGTATGGCTGGAAGAGATTATAGACAATCTGTTGGAAGAAGAAGAAGAAGCAGAAGAAGAAGAAGAAGAACAGACGGTAGATGGCCGGAAGACTTTGACGATAGTGTCGCGGTAGCAGCAGCAGCAGCAATATCTTGACGACTACTGCACGACAATAACAAGACTGCAGAGGGACACAACACTGGGGGTGGTAAAGCAATTACCATGTGCCAAATGTATTACCCACAACGCCAAATTCGCCCTATTCCCCTGTGGACACCAAGCGTTACGTGCCTGCTGTATCACCAAACTTGCAGGGAGAGCAGGTCCTACGTCCAGTTGCATACCCGTCCCGTGTGCACTCATCCCGCTGAGATGTCCCCTATGGGCCAAGAGGAAAGAAGAACTGCTCCAATCGTTGTAATCATTACAACCCATCCGGCCCTTATCAGGGCCACCGAATTACTCCCGAACGAGGGACTTTCTAACTAAAAAAGCACAAAAACACGAGCTCCCACACCTTTCCGCTACATGCATACACCTAGTTAAATTACACCTAGTGAATGGAAACTTCCTACTAAAACCACCTTGCACCCAGGTAAAAAAATATTAGTATGAATGCGAGTTACACATTAATAATATACTAATCTAATAGATACACTGAGTATACCCGGAACAAGCCGAGTGTAAAAAATTAATTGTCTCTGCCCACACGTCCGTAAATTAGGACACGCGTCATGGCGCACTTTGAGGGTAATGAGGTGTGGAGATTGGTCATGATCATAGAATATGGAGGAGAGAAGATTGACATTTGTAGGGCCTAGTGTTATTTCAATGTGCAACGTTAGAAGTCCTCTTTTGGAGGATTGGGTTGGCCCTGAAAAGGAACTTTGTTGGGTGATTTTTGAGGAGGTGGAGATTGGTAATCATAGAATATAGAGGAGAGGAGATTGACGATTGTAGGGCCTGATGTTAATTTGAATGTGCAACGTTAGAAAATCCCCTTTCGAAGGACTGGGTTGGCCCTGAAAAGGGACGTTGATATTATGATTTTTTCACCCTGTTTACTCAGGGGGACTTGCCTATTTGCCCCGGCTGATGGAAAAGTAGCCCCGGGTTGTTGTTGTTGTTGTTGTTGTTGCTGTTGTTGTTCACGCAGCTGGTGGGGGAGTGGCTGGGGTTGTTGTTCCTTCTGGAGGATTGGTTGGGGTTGTTGGTTGTTGGTCGTCCAACACGTTTCTTTATCTCTGACAACCAAAATCTTTCACGGCCCTCGCCAATTCTTTTCTCTCCCGCCTCTCTCTCCTCCATCTCGCCGGACTCTGTGTTGTCGACATCTTGGCAACTCGGCTCATGTTGTTTCTCTATCTCTCAATACCGTCTTCACGCATGGAAAGATTGTGATAGAATGCGCACCTCCACGCCTTTCTCCCAGCTTTTGTGCTCAATGTGGTGGATATCGATTGGGTGTGTAAAGGCGCGAACCTCATCGATTGGTTCTTATTTGGACAATTCGATTGGTTGAAATGACGGTATCTCATTGGTCCAAAAACGCGCGCCCCACAAAACGCCAGAATCCAATCAAGGTCTCAATGGCAATTTCCCAGGTTAAAATGAAGTCCTATACCATAACCCAGGATGATGTCGATTGGCTGTCTAACTGATTGGCTCTTGTTCAGGCTTAGCCATTGGTTTAATGATCGTCTTGCCATTGGTCCAAATGTGTCTCGGCATTCTTCCTGGTTTAATTTACAATCCTCTTTTTGTGCTCAAGCTTTGTATACGGAAATCCTAGGTTAAATGAATTCCTATACAAATAACATTACACCACCGAATGATGACGGACTTTCACGAAGGTAGGGGAGAACGAAAAAACTATAACGTGTACGGACACGGACTAGGCTAATTATACCAAGAGGAATATTCGTCTTCACATGTAGTAGTATAAAAGCGAATTTCGACCCTTATTGACCTTGCGGGGCAATGCGCAAAGGCTAGTATATTGACTCACATGTAGTAGTATAAAAAGCGCATTTCGAGCCCCATTGACCTGGCAACGAAGCGCACTATGTACTATATATAGACAGGCCTCGCTAGCCATTTCTTTTCATTTACCACCATGGCAGCGTGCGGAACAGAACTTGCGTTATTCCAACTGACACGGAACGTCTACCTCATCGTCAATGATGATCACCTGGAGCTCGTCCAAGAAGAACCGCAGGAGGGGAATTTTTTTATCGTTATCAGGTTGGACTCTATTGACACGGTTGTTACAGGGAAAAGAACCCGAAGTCGATGTCATGCACGTCGGAGTCGGTGTATACATACGAAGTAGTGGTGATTCTTTTTCCCCCAGTTGGAACAGCGAGGTGGTTCCCATATCTCACTTCGTCCGTCACTATGGTTAGCCCTGAAAGCTGTACTCCCCGAGGTCGATGACTTACTGCACCATGAAGCTAAAGCGCTAGCAGCAGAAGAACCTGTGCTTTTCCGATATCTTACACCTGGCTGCACCCTATTGTTGTATCCCAAACGAGTGGACCTCATCGATAACCGAACGGGATGTACATCCGAATCGCAGGTCTCTTTGTCACGAGAAGGATGGACCAAATTCAAACGGGTGTTAAAGGGCACACTGGACGGTGATAGCATTCACCTGTGTGACGAGGTCTACATTTTCCGTGGGTCCTTTTTTGCTCGACTCTGTCTGTCTGAAAGGGAGTCATTTTACCCTGGACCCTGATCTATGGACGGCCTTGGAACAAGTAGTCCCCATTGTCGATGAGGTACTATATCTATAGGGTACACACAGTCTAGAGTATCATTGTCTCATCATGAAGCGAACACAGAACAGCGGAACCCAGTGGTGTACCCGGGTGGGCACCCGACATGTAAGGGTCGAACCAAGACAAAACATGTGGATAAGGTGTTAACGGATTTGTATTACAGCCCAGTCAGTCCAGCCGCTTATAGCGCTGTGGGAGCTGCGCAGTCCCAAGGCATCAGTCGAGCTGAAGTTCGGGAATGGTTAAAAACCCAAGACACTTATAGCTTACATCGAGCAGCCCGACGGCATTTTCGCCGTAACCGTGTCATCGTAGGAGGGATAGACGCACAATGGCAGGCAGATTTGGTCGATATGAGTCGATTTGCTGCCCACAATGATGAACATCGGTACATGTTGACCTGTATCGATACGTTATCCAAGTTCGCAGGGGTGGTACCCATCAGGACCAAAACAGGGAAGAATCTTGTACGGGCGTTCCAGCAGATTTTCAAGACGGGTCGCAAACCCCTCTGTTTGCAAACGGATGAAGGCACAGAATTTCTCAACCGACACTTTCAAGCCTTTCTCAAGAAACAGAAGGTGTTTTTCTTCCATACGTACAACGAGACGAAAGCCTCTGTGGTGGAACGGTTCAATCGGACCTTGAAAGGACGGATGTACAAGTATTTTACAGCCAAAAACACCTGACGGTACATCGATGTGCTACCTCAACTGGTCCGAGGGTACAATCGAGCCTATCATCGCAGTATCCAGCGGGCTCCCGTCGATGTGATGCAATGAACATCAAGTGCGCCGTACGCTGTACTCACCACCTGAAGCACCCAGCACTTCACCCCGTTACAAACGCGGAGATGTGGTACGGATCAGTAAAGTCAAAGGACAATTTGAGAAAAGTTACTTGCCCAACTGGAGTGATGAGCACTTTGTCATTGTTCGCCATAGTCCCCGAAACCCACGCGTCTATCAACTGGAACTTCTACAAGGAGAAACACTGCAAAGCACGTTTTACGAGGCAGAATTACAACCGGTCGTAAAAACACAGAAAAACTACTACACGGTGGAGGAGATTTTGAAAACGGAACGTCGATGTGGCATCCCATATCCTTTCGTCAAATGGCAAGGTTGGCCCAGTTCCCTTAATTCCTGGGTCTCAGCCCGTGACATGAAACGGCTATAATTCTACCTCACGTCTCCTACAGCGTTCAGTCTAGGGCTGTACCATGGATAGTGCACAACTTCCCTTACTGCTGCGCACTCGAAAAGGACAAGTCGGTACTGTCGTGTGTATACTAGCGCTTCTGGGTGTCTTGTTTGGAGGTGTCTTCTACGACTTGGCGTACCTGATATCCTGTTTCAATCTCCCATCCACCTCACCCACACGCCTCACCCCGGCACCTCAACGTCAATACGCTACCAACCACAACAACACCACCAACAACAACAACACCACCATCCTGGAGGCACCTACCACTACTCTGCGGAACATCACGAAGGTAACCATCCTGGAGGCACCTACCACTACTCGGCGGAACATCACGAGGGTCTATTCAACTCTGGGGGGACCTACCACCACCACCACCACTACTCCGTTTATTCCTACCCTCAGGAGGGTACCACCGACGACCATCGCACCTACTACCAGGGCAAAACCACGGCACCATAGGACTCCGATAAGTATAGTGGGTGTTGTACCACGATTACCACGGCAACGGTACCCTCAAGACCACGATCCCCGGTGGGATCCACGACAACGGTGGTGGGCCTCTGAACGCTTGGCCCAAAACACCAAATAACTAGTGTGGTGGAAAATGGATCTATTGTGGCAGCATCCTTTCACGTGTCTCATCGCTGGACCGACTTCGTTCAACGTCTCATCCAACACGGGTCAGCCCGCATTTCTCCTCCCGAGGCCCACATCCTCTGGTGTTATGGAGCTTGGCAACCTGCGTACGAGGAACTGGCACGGAGTCCTGGACTCACCTTGGTGGAAGGATTACCCCCAGAGGAGGACTTGGCCCCGGACACGTTGGTTTGTCGTGGATGATCTGATGGCCGAAACGGATAGTCGAGTGATCCAGTTTTTTACCAAAGGGAGTCATCATCGCCGGCTAAGCATCATCTACATCGTCCAAAATCTCTTCAGTAAGAAAAAAGAGCACAGGAACATCAGTGTGAATGCCCAGTATGTGGTGTTGTTCAAAAACCCCAGAGACGCGTCACAAATTATGCACCTGGCGTACCTGATATCCTGTTTCAATCTCCCATCCACCTCACCCACACGCCTCACCCCGGCACCTCAACGTCAATACGCTACCAACCACAACAACACCACCAACAACAACAACACCACCATCCTGGAGGCACCTACCACTACTCTGCGGAACATCACGAAGGTAACCATCCTGGAGCTACTGTGGCTCACAGTCTTTGTTCAGGAAGCCTTTGAAGATGCCACCCAGGAGGCCCATGGCTACCTGCTCATCGACTTGAAACAAGGGACACCCTCGGCACTTCGATTGCGGACCCACATTTTTCCCGGTGAGTTCCAGACGGTGAACACGCCCAAATAAAAAGAACAAGACAGAACACCTTAGCATTCACTTCCTCATAATGTCTGCGCGGATACGGAAGCTCGCGACGGCGCTCCGCATGTTACGCAGCGCGCCACCGGAGGTGGTCCGGGCCCTGGTGCGCGGAGCGGACGCGGCATTGGTACGGTGCTTGTATGAAGTCGTTCATAATGTGTTAAAAGGAAATGTTCCCCTCACTCCTCTGCAGAAAGGGAAATTGCAACGGCACAAGACGGGTCTCCGAACGATGGTGAAGAAGACGAGTGACAAGAAAAAGAAACAGGTGTTGCAGAAAGCTGGATTTATCGGGGCACTACTCGCTCCATTAGCAGACTCCGTGCTGGGACCATTAGTAGGGCCCATCTTGGGTGGAGGACGCTAACGTGCTAACGTCATGGAACATACGAAAAACTGATGCTGGTCGAACCTCGACTGTTACAAAGTTTGCAATCACCCTATCCTGTCCCTGTCACGGTTCAAGAACTGCAGTCCCTCGATGGAGAGATGAATAGCATACTTCAACGTTGACTGCCCGATCACGAGAAAATTCAACTCTACTATCAGACGCTGAACCGGTACAAGACGTTTATGGATCAATATAGGGGTGGTCCACCATCACCACCACCACCACCACCACTACCACCAGCCTCATCATCATCAGGTCAGCTCGAAGATGAAGTGTTGGCCAGTGTCCCTAAGGCATTCAAGACCATGGAGCATTTATTGTTGGACCGGGTGAAACAGAATCCTGATATTGGTTGGACCGACCAGGGAGAACTGCTTATTCGAAACCGAGTGGTGCCGGAGTCTCATATCACCGATCTGATCAACGATACGGTGCGTTCTCACAAGCACTCTAAGCCTTTCGGAAGTCTTTGAAAGACACACACGTCCCTCAAGAATTGGTGGGGAATCCTCAACGCTGGACTTGGATGCAGAAACCTTGGATGCAGCAATCGCCGAGTAGTCTATCACCACCTTCTTGGGAAGATACCCCTTTGACACCCCCAAAACACCCTCACGGCGGGCACGTTCTTTTTATCCCTATTCGAAATCTAAGACGGGTAGCAAGTCACCGCGATGATCACGACGCCGGGTACATCCACCCAAGGGCTGGGACCCCTATTAAAGCCGGGAGCGGAAGCAGAAAAGCTCAGTCTTCATGTTTTACCTCACGTTGCCCAGTAACAGTTCGCTCGATGTGTTTCCTGTCAACACCTTGGCCAAGTACGTGACCCAGTTAACGCAACCGTTGCATTTACCTGGACGCTGGGAATGTGGATTCGTGGATATCCAATACCCTTACTCGTGGTAGAACGTGAGAGATCAGAAATTGTGGTACGAGGTAACCTGCGAAGGCAAAGTAACTCATCTGTCCCTACCCGAAGGCCAATACGATACCCCCAAGGAGTTCCTGGGGGGACTTAAAAGACTGATTCATTATTAGTCTCTACGGGAGGTCAAAAGCTTTCCTTTCATCAATCATATGGACTTCGATTACAACGCACACAACAAGGCCTGTCTCACTCTCAGCCCCAACGTGGGTGGGGAAATCAGTCCTGCCCTAGAGCAAATGCTGGGTTTCAATCTACAGACGTTCGCTGGTCCCACTGCCCACAAAGGTCACAGCACGATGGATATGAAGGTGGGTATGTACGGACTCTACGTCTACTCGGACGTGGTGGACAACCACATTGTAGGAGATGTCAACAAACCTCTGTTACGGGTGGTCCGCATTAAAAAGAAGTATAGAGATCAAGTCACGCACAGTTTCAAACACGTATTCTACCTACCCGTACGACACTCCGATATCAACACGATCACGGTGGATATACGAGATGACACGGGACGCCCGGTCGCATTCGAACGAGGGAAAGTGGTGCTGACACTTCATTTCCGACAAGCACGTTCTCCCCACTTCGTTTAATGTACGTGCCTTACCAGTGCCATACGGCCAGCTATGCAGATGTGGATATGCTGTGGATAATCGCTATATAAATGACGCAGTGAAGGATATATATCCACCTTCACTGGATTTGAAGGAAACTACAGATAGCCCTACAGGCACATCTTATTTAGATCTCTACCTCTATAAAAATGAAGCGGGCATTCTCTCTCGTCGACTTTATGACAAAAGAGATGATTACAATTTCGACATCGTAAACTATCCCTTTCTGGATAGTAATATTCCAGTGGGACCTGCATATGGCGTATACATATCTCGCTTAGTAGCATTTGCTAGATCCTGTGTTAAATGTGATGATTTTAATCAACGTCACAAAACATTGCTGCAGAAACTTATAAAACAGGGCTATTCCACCAAGCGCCTCCACTCAAAGTTTCTCAAATTTGGCGATACATATCGCATGCTGATAGCAAAATACGACGTAGCGTGCAAGATCTATGGCGTTACGTTTCGTAACTTGTGTCTAATTCCGCTTAACCCGGGGCTAGGGGCCGTATGAACCCATGTACTTCAAGATCCTCATGGTTCTCATATGAACAGTCACAATCAAAGCGTGACTGAGATACATCTTTTTTTTAGATGACGACTCTATAACGAATATTATGGATTAAGAATACTGATCAGCGATACGGATTTGATATTTTTGGAACATCATGATGTCTTGCCGGCATCATTGAAAACTGTTGACCGCTTCTCTCTTGCAGGAAACAAGCCTATGTTTATGTATACTATGATTGTCTTTTTGAATTTGGTGCTAATACTGTTATGTGGAAAATGGAATAGGTCTTTGGATAATGGACGCGGATATTCTCTAATGGACGACGGCTGGATTATGAATGACGGACTAGACGCTTGTAATTACAAGAAACAAACGGATGATGGCTTTCAGTCTTTCGCGGTGCACGCATGCAACGAGGTCATGGGTTGGGTAACATACCCGGGAGCATCGTCAAAGCACTCTTATCTCTGGTGACACGTGGAGTAAAAACGGTCGGCAAACAAGCGGTACGCAGTGAACTGCAAGTCGCCGGTGATGTCTTGGGTGGTGCGACGCCCCGACAAGCCTTGAAACGGCGGGCCAAAAAAGCAGGCAGCGTCTTGGTCGCCAAAGCCCTTAAAAGACAACCCCCGTCACATGGTAGAGTCATTCGACGGCCAATACATCGACGGGGCACACCCCAGAAGAAGAAGAAGAAGAGAGACATCTTCGCATAATGGCATCCATCCACTCCGAGTCGTGTCCGTCTACCAACAGTGAATTGGATTTGTGGACTATTCCATCCACACAGACCAGTGTCGCCGAAGGTCGTTGGGTAAAACATCGTCCCCTGGCTATCCTGGCGGAAACGGGACCGCTGGAATTTACCATTGAAAACAAAGATACGGCCTACCTGGATTTCGCCCACACGTACCTTTACGTGAAAGCCAAAGTGGTGAAAGGAGACGGGACGGCCATCGACGACAATGCGGCCGTAGCTCCAGTGAATCTCTGGCTGCACTCCATGTTCCAACAGGCGGATATCAGCCTGAACGATAAACTCATCAGTACGTCCACCAATACGGAGGGAGGGAATTTGGCTTAATGTCACACTCAAGTTTGTTTCACTCATATAGCGACAGTCAGTTTGGTTGGTGGAGGAAGCCGGAGTACCCGGACAAAACCACCGCCCTTCGGCAAGTAACTGACAAACTTTCACACATGGACCCGCTGGGCTCGAACCCGTGCCACCAGTACGTGCCCGTACCGAGCCTACATCGAAACGTTATTGTCGTACGGAGAAGATGCCAAAAAATTACACTTGTCAGCCTCACTGTACTACAGGGATACACACGGGGATATGGGTTCGACCACCGTTGCAAATAATGGGTTCATCCAACGCAGGTTTACAGCCGAAAGCAACTCCGTGGATATGATGGGCCGACTGCACGCCGACCTTTTCCTGCAAGACCTCTACCTGATGAATAGTGTATCCATCACGATCAAGCTGATCCGTTCCCCACCTACCTTCGCCTTGATGGCCGGCGGAGATATCCCAATTACAAGATCGTCATAGAAGAAGCAGCCCTGTATATCCGTACCGTGGATTTGCAACAGGGCGTGTTGGTGAGTCACATGGAAGCGTTATCGAAAAAACCAGCCCTGTACCCCATCCGACGCGTACAGACAAAGGTGTTCTCCGTGCCGGCAGGTACGATGATGGCCAATAGAAGAAATTTATTTCTAGGGGATCTGCCTAAACGTCTTACGCTGGCGTGTGTCACCAACACCAGTTTCAATGGACAGTGGGATGAGAATCCGTTCCACTTCCAACATTTCAACATCAACTTTGTGGCACTGCACGTGGCTGGCCATCAAATTCCAGCCCGGCCGTTACAACCGGATTTTGGTCACAATCAATATGTGCGGAGCTACCTGAACCTGTTTACAGCCACAGGACAAAACAATCAGGACGAAGGAAATACCATCAATCAACGAGACTACACCTCCACCTTGGAACACGATCATCAACTAGCCATGCTCAAGGAAGGAAACTTACGGTTGGAACTGCGTTTCTCCGTAGCTCTACCTCATATCATTAACGTGATTTGCTACGCCGAGTTTGATAACGTCATCACTGTGGATCAGCAAAGAAACGTCCTGTGTGACTACGCCAGCTAGAGTTCAACTACGCCAGCTCATCACCGTACTCCTGCGGGATCCCCGGGTACCCTTTCGAGGTGTGTTTCCGACCACCCCATCCACCCCTGCGGCCTACATCCTGAATACGGGCCCTAGTACTCGACCGGGTGAACATTGGGTAGCTGTATACGTGAACGCCCTGGGCCAAGGAGAATACTTTGATTCCTTCGGACAGATGTTTGATGATTATTCTCAAGCCGAAGACCGTGATGTCTTAGTGTACGACTGGGCTGCCTCTCGTTTTAATGTTCATGCCCCATTTCTCTGGTTGCCTTAATTTATTCAATGCACCGCGCGGTGTTCTTATTGTTATTATGACGTTGTTGTTTTGACGTTGTTGTTCTGACGTTCATTGATGTTCAGTAAAAATTCATGAAAACACAAGTAACGTTTTGACTTTTTTATTCAGGTAAACAAGAATGTATAGAATGTACATGTATAAAGAATAAAGTAGGTGTGTAAAAACTGTCAGGAGTAGGATTCGAACCCACGAACTGCATTTCGCAGACCAGCACTTAGGACTGGCGCCTTAGACCACTCGGCCATCCTGACTTTTACAGTTATCGTGTACGCTATTTTTTACAGTTATAGTTTTAACTCGTGTATCATGAGAAGTATATCAAAAGTCATAAGTCCAGGTAGGTGGTACTGACTCCATCGGGAAGGACTTTCCGCTTGGGGTAAAAGAAAGTGAAGGCATCCCGTTGCTGAATGTACGTCCGCATCTGGTGGTCGACTACCTGGAATCCCCTGTTAGTGCCACTCGCACTGGCCTGGCTTTGGAGCACGTTCAGGTAGAGGGCTTTGTTAATGGCCGGGTCGCGCCGGTTGACCCCTTTGCAGCTAAACTTGTTTTCGTCTCCACCGTAACAATAGTACGTCTTGGACGACAGGGCAATCATCGCATCCCCACTCCACTCTAACTTGAATAAGCCCGGAGTCCGCTTGTCGTACTGGTAATGGTTTTTTCTCGGTAGCCACTGGTCCCGTTCCGCCTCATATTGCGCGCGTAATTCGGGTTTGACGAGTGACTCCCAATCCGCATTAGAGACGGCCATGTAGGCAGAGTCCGTGTCGATTTCCATCAATTGCCAGTCTGATGGATTGAAATTACAACACATATGAGGGAAGTGGGAAGAGGTGCCGACATACTGACTGCGGCATATGGCTTCACAGAATAGACTTATGGTAAACCTATTCTAAAGCACATACCAAGAATCTAACGATTCGTGATATGTGTTGTATCTCAGGTACGCTTTTATTGTACCTGTTCATGTGGCAACTTGGATGATATGACCACACGGCCCCTAGCACCGGCATAAGCGGTATTAGATACAAATCTAGAGGGCTATGATGGAAATGCTCTGACAACTCGTATATTGGTAATTGGTGAGCTGTGTCGCTGTGACAACTCGTACACTGGGGATTGGTGAGCTGTATCGTCGTCAGATGAAAATGACGGCATTTAACACAAAAGACTAGTCTGTAAGGCCCGATGTCGACCCAGCATCAACTTCCCACAAATACCAACATATATCAAAGACCAAAAGGTCTGTACAGGGGGCGGGCCTCGGGGACGAAACGTTCACCAGCAGAATCTCGCCATATACAGGTAAAAATTACAACACATATAAGGGAAGTGGGAAGAGGTGCCGACATACTGACTGCGTCATATGGCTTCACACCCATGAAATCGTATAAAAATTGGAGCACTCTCAGCTTGGCCAGCTGGTATACCATACATCCAGTTTGGAGCGGTAAGCTGTAACGCGTGGTCATTTTGGCTGAAGTGACTTCATACGTATCGTCATCGATGACGTCCACGGACCAAAACAGGGGCGAGCTGATCTTTTTGCGCGCTTGTGAAGTAGTGCAGATATTCACGTTGACGTGCTTGTCTTGGTTGGTGACGGTTTTTCCATAGTAGCCATTGCCCGTCAGTTTCCAGGATTCACCGATAATGGCCTTACTGGGATCTTTATCTCCTTGACGACGGGCAGATGTCACGATGTCGGCATGCCCTGCAAAACAGTCGTTTGGTACATACTGTATCACTTGGTATACTCGCGTCACTTCGAGCCTGTGGCTCATGTACCACTGTAGTAGAGGGGTGGCCAGCAAGCTTTTTTCCCCCACATGCTCCCGATCATCATCCGACGAGGACGAGGCAGGCACTCGTGTTGCTCAGCATAGGCGCCCATGGTGTCTCCAATGTCATCCCGACTCACCAGCGTGTTTTTAAAGATGGGTGGGCACTGAGCGAATAGTGGCTTGAGGTTGTCGGGAACATGCAGATCGCATTCCAGAAACCCGTAGAGGTCCTCGAAACGAACGGCGTGAACAATCTGTGGCAGGGTCAGGAGTCGCCGGCGACGGATGGGGTACTCTTGCGCTTTAAGGAAGCGGCGTAAGTGCGAGAGGGCCTGGCACATGGTGTGAAATTCACACTCCCACATTTCGATGAGCTGTTACCACATCTCTTTGACGTTATCCCCGTTCTCTGACACTTCTGCTGCAGTTCTTCTGCCAATTTCCCACGTCGTTCGTTGAAGCGTCCAGCGCTGAAATGGCATTGGTGGCCGTGCCAGTAACGCCCGTAAAATTGGAATACGGTAGGTGTTCCGTGTACAAGGGCGAACCCATCGACGGGGAGTCGACGATCTCCTATCCGCTTCTCTATGGCGTTGGTTTGATGTCGTATAGAAATTTCCCGTCGATGGGCTTCCCAGTCCAACCACTGGTCAGTCAGATGTTTGTACGGCGTACGTTGAGGTCTGAGATGCTGGCCTTCCGCCAACCAGCGCATATAATGTTCGCTTGGCATGGGTTGGGCGAGGGACCACAGATACAGGGCATTGGCATCAAATCCAATGATTTTGGCACAGAGTTTACCACCTGGAAGGGTTGTGACGTCCTTCTCGTGGTAGCGATGAAAAATAAGGCTGGGCCCGCCGACGATGTTCTGTTTTAAACAATCATACATGTCCTCATCCTTTTGCTGTATCAGCGAGAAGTAGGTGAAACAATCTTGAAAAAGATGGCGAAGAGCAAGACCCAGTAAACTCAAGCACTCCTTGAATATGTCCACGTGCATTTGATCCAGATAGAGTTGGGCCATTTTCTCGACCACTTCGAGGAATGGAACAACATCTAAGTTGTTATAATACACCAGGAAATCTCGCAAGGTCTGCATGTGTTGGTCGTTCCATACCTGCTGTAGTTCCCGGTACGTTTCTACCGAACACTCCACCTGCTTTAGATCGTCGAAGAAAGCGTCCCGGGGTGGCAACTGTGTTTCATCCAAGCGGTCGAGCGTCGACATATACGTGTAAGGGAACCTCCCTTTGGTTTGTGCACAGTCATAGGCCTTCACCCACTGATCATAGCTATACTTGGGAGCTAAGTAGTTGCGTACATCCAGGAAATGGAGTGACGTGTTGGTGAGGGCCATATGATTAAATGGTGGGCGTGTTATGGTACACACCACCAGGAAATTTCCGTTTCACAGTGTTGTCACAAATCTTCTCGTGCCGATGTAAAAGGCAACACTTTTTGAACACCCGATGGCATTGAGAACAACTGTAGGATTGCGCGTACAGGCTCATATCGTAGTTCAGGGAAAATGACTCACCCCGCCGTTGTTGAAGACATTCACGTGGAAAAGCGATTCCACGACATCCAAATACTTGAATGGGACTCCCCGGAACTGCCGCGGGTCAATGTCTTACGCCTCTAGATACTCTTCCCAATACATATTTGCCCTTCTATCACAAGCCCGGGGATCACACTGGTCCAAATGAACGGCCAAACACCGAAACAGACATTTCCGGTCTTTGTAGGGACCATTTGCGCCTCGCGTTAACGCATACGTGCCTTTTCGATGGACCAGCCAAGGTGGAAGAATAACAGGAGCGTCGATGGGATGATCTCTCAATTTGGTGACGAAAAATGTGACGTTCGTCACCATTTCTACAGTCCATTTGGTGTTGGGAACCGGGCCCATTCCAAAGAATCCAACGTAGTGAGTTGGTCGATGAGTGGCCCCAGAGAAATAGCATCCGTCACCGTGAACGGTTGGTCAAACACATAGGTATTATTACTGGGATAATAATACCGTAATTGGTCCGTCTCTTTGTGCCGTAAGATGTACCCAAATGTCATATTCAATTTGAAGGCTGTAACGTGATCTGTAAAAATGCTGTCGGCGTAAGTAGGAAGATGCGTGAGATCCTCCAACCGGAAATTATACAAATCCAATAGGCGGCGGTGACGGTGAAAACAATGGCGTATCGTGTTCCAGTGACGTCGGTACAACGCACTCACACGCTCTTCTTCGGGCAAGGCTTCAGCCGGAGGCGCTCCTGGATCCCCTGGAAAATCTTCTCCACGTCTCATGCTATCGGTCACACCTGGTCAGGCAGGTAGACAGGCTCCACTGGTATTAGCTCTTCTCGTCAGGTAGGCAGGCTGGTCATGTAGCTCCTCAGGTAGGCTCAGGCTGGTCTGGTAGCTCCGGTCAGGCTGGCTCAGGCTGGCTCAGGCTGGTCAGGTAATTCTTCAGGCTGGTCAAGTCAGGTAGGCAGGCTAATGAATGAAGCAATCCCATGAAAATACCGATTTTTATACACCTACATAGAAGTACCCGGATGTACAAGAACCCGGATGTAAGTCCCCGGCTGTACAAGAACCCGGATGTAAGTCCCTGGCTGTATAAGAACCCGTATGTAAGTGCCCGGCTGTAAAAAGGATAAATGGAAAAAAAACACATACAGCCCACTACAGGCATTGCTATCATCGAGGACCCGGATATAGGTCAACCATAAAATACCCGGCTGTAAGGATAAACAGACAAGGACCCGGGTTCTGCCATCAATGCCCGGTTGTAACTTGGGAAACCCGGATGGAAAAAGGACCCGGATGAATACACTACATGTACAATGTCCCGGATGTACACGGATGTAAACAAGTCCTCGGATGAATGAACAGGTCAGAACATGCATTCCTATCATTCAAATGGCCTTGAACTATAGTGATCACGTGACCTCCGTGATGGAAAATCCCAGATACAAGTCAGTAATGCATTCCTATCATTCCATACAGTCAGACATACCCAGGTCACGCCCGATTCACGCAGACCGAAATTGACGTCATACCTGCGCAAAAACCCCCGCACACTCGTCCAAATATGCGCTGAAGTGAACTTTGTATACTACTTAGCCATTTCAAACCGAATTTCTGATAGAATTTTTACATTTTGAATTTAATAATTCATAAAATCTATTCTCTGTGATCATGGAATTGTTCTCGTCGTTTTCGTTGTGTATTTCGGCTATATTATATTTTTTACTTGAGCATCTTCTGGCACTTTAAAGCGGACGATATTGAGTGGTGTAATCCCAAACAATTATTAATAAACAATACCAACCAATCCCAGCAAGACGATGACATAAAGCGTTTCTGTGGCATGCTCGACGGACTTGCTTTTGGTGTAAATTGTGAATCTCACTCTACGAACTTTGGTCTGCTTTTAAATGTGCTACATGTTGTCTCAGTGATAGTAGATAAAAACTGTACCTCGAGAAGTGCATGTCATGCACTTTAGATTCTATTTACTTTGTTTTGTTAAAATTATTTATCATGTATCTAAGAACAGGCTACGGAAGTAATAAAAGATCATAAAATGTGAAATAACATTGTCTTGGGATGTTATCATTTACCATGTTTTATTCGTTTTCTTGCTGAAGAAGAATAGAAAATAATATGCGATAGGGGTTTTGTTCCTGGGGTTTTGTCCCCTGGGGGTTTTGCCCGTGGGTGTTTTGTCTGTGGGAATTTGTCCGAGGGGGTTTTGTTCGCTGGGGTTTTTTCCTACATCCACCTTACGTAACCCCACTAAACCACTGATAGATAGGTTTTCCTTCTCTATAAATACTTTAGGGTCAAAGTTAACAGCCACACTGAAACACAAGATGACTATTTGTATCACTAAAATTAAATGTGCAATTCTGTTTGCCCAAACTCACACCCAAACTAGTTTAATTCCAGGACAGGCCCCCAATTTTGATATGTACCCACGAATATATAAAAGATTGCTCGTAAAACTGAGTCCGAGTAAGTTGGATAAATCTACAGCCAAGCAGCGGTCAAACAAATTCAACGAAAGGCCAGATGGTTCAGTTTAAGATTTTATAGGTAATTAACCAACCAGGAAATGGGTACAGCTACAAACTATATTGAACAAACCTTAGGCGTACAGGAATGCCGTGTGGCGAGCAACTTCTATGATCCTGAATGATACAGTCTGTTAAGAGATCAATTCAGTTCGCTTTGCAACATCTATTTAACCATCACGTTATGAAATATACGATATCTTAGCCACCATACTTTCACGTAAAGGTAGACTTCTTAGCCACCATACGTGTGCATCCAGCAATTTGTGCATGCAGACTAGAAGTCGTATTTTAACTGTGTTTAATTTCCAGTGCCACTTGTTTTAATGAAGCTATTTCCGAGATTCCATTTCATGATCTTTTGGGTCAGGTTTTTTAAAAACATAACCAGTTATATAAGTTCAGACTGTATGGTTTAACCTTGCATGGTTATGTAATTGCACTGGAGTTGTACTTTGTAATCCCGAATTTGATGGGCATGTTTAGAAAATGAGACAGTTAACCAATTTCATTGTCATAACTTTTATGAGGATTTGATAGGTCATCATGACCCAGGACAGTATAAAAGAGAATGTCTGGCGTTTCCAAATCACAGTTATTTCATCTTACTGTCCTACCACCACCGGCATGACTGGTAGAGGCCAACGTTAGAGTTCACAAACTACGTGAAATGTTGTAAGCTGGAACGAACATGCATATAGTAAAAACTATTTATATCATCAGAAATCCGTTGCTGTTGTCATCCATTCTAAGTCTTCGAGAAATCTCGGAGCCGAGCTGGAATCTATATATCTGGAACGGGTTATGTAGACATCATCTCCCGAGTCAACAGACGACCTTGCGTTATAATATCTAAGATCGCGCACAAGCCCTTGTCGTCTTGAGGACCGAAACTTCTACACTGGCGAGCTTGCCAGGATAGGGGGGGGGGAAATTCCGGATACAACAAGAACATTAGTGAACAACAGCATCTGAAAAAATTCCACGTATACGTTTCTCAGCTTCTTTGGCGCTGTATTGGTGGTGGTGCCTCGGTTCCATTCGCGAGGACCTGTCCACGATCTGCTGACAGTTTCCGACGACCCGTCACGAGGATTGATTACGTTGCTCTCCGTTGTTGGACCCTCCCTCCTCCCTCTTCCTTCTTCTGCGATCGGTGCGGTGAGCCCGTGGTCCTTCGTTATCTTGCTATAATTCTTTTGTAATACTCTGGAAAGATCGTCTCCTTCCGTCTCCTCTGGTGTCACGGTGAAGTCGACGTTGCGGCTGTTTACAGCCATTTCTGCCCTCTTGTGGATTTCTTCCGCCAGTTCTTCAACGTCAGCTCGTGTGGACGGGCACGAACACAGCAATGGTCGTCTGAACGTTTGTCGTCTGGATGTCGCACGGTGGAGCGGTTCCTCATCTATCAACGAGCGGCGGTCCAGCCCTGCATTTGTGAGTGAGTCGGTTCTTTCTTCATCCTGTACATCAGAGCTGGCACATGACTATTTTTCTTGGTGTCACACCTCCCGCTCTCCTCATCTTCTTACATCGGACTCTCCTTCTATTCCTGCATTCAATGAAGTGGTCACACGGACGGTGACCAGTGAACAAGTTTGGTTCGTTTCGCTTAACAGAGCCTACGGCTAGTGATTGAACATGACTGTGTTGTGATATATTTTCTGCCTGGATTTCCCCAAATTTTCTGTCTGACGTTGTGACTTTTCCATTGACTGCCAATATGCGTGTGATGAACGGTTTGTAATTTACAGAAATGGGTCATGCCCTAACGAACTCTGAGACATTGTATTCTCATAACTTTCTTGGAACATTCTAAACTAAATCCTCAGACAGGTTGGTAACATTCATTTTCTCTCTCTCCCTTGAACAATCATCTTATATGTGCCATGGTAATTCCTTATATGAACTGTTGGCATCTTTCGTATATTGTGCATGTTTTGTTTTGTTTATTATCGATAATACTGCATGCCCAGTGAAGTTGATAAATCAGTGACGAAACTGGTAGATTGCATGAACTTTGTGACTGGTAAATTTAGTGATTTGCAGATTGGTAAATCTAGCCTTTGAACTTTAGATGAAAACATTGTGATGTGGTTTCCACAATGATTTTTTATTGGGACATTTGTCGCGATCAGTTTCCATAGTAGCTAGTGTAGCTGATAAGCTAAACACTTAACGCATTTGAGCTAAATGAAACTAAGGTTATCGCCTATATTGATAGGTCCTTGATACACTGAGTACATGTACGTACCAGTTACTGCAGCATGTAATGTTGGAAGGCTTAAAAGCCTGGTTGCTGTCGGCTGATGAGCCCTTACAATCCCCGGTAAGGCTATAGGAGCCTGGATATTTGTGGTTATTTGTTTTTGTATCATCCTGAATATTTTTTATTATTGTTTGGATCCTCAGATAGAAGTCTAAGACGCTGGATGACAAATTGGTTTCAATTAACACGTATTGACAATTTCCTTAAGTGCAGTACAAATTGTGTCCATGTCAGCCATAAAACTTCTAGCTTTCATAATGAGTAACATAAGGTCCTAATGTTAACTCTTCAGGATGAGGTATGACTTAGCACTGACCATGCTATAGAAGTCTAATACTTGGTGATAACGATGGAAAATGTTTGAGACATAACCACAGGATAATGATGTCTGTTTGAATATTTTTGTTGCATCAATATTGAGATACCATGCAGTGGTATGAATTGGACAATGTGCGCTGTCATTTTGTGCAGAATACTTTTATCATAACTGATCGAGTTTCCCCGTGTGAATCCTTTCTCTGACATCATAGTTTTTCTTGCAATGAACTGGTATGTTAATTTTGTTTCGAAATAAGTATGCTTCTGATTGCTCTGATTGACATTAGCTTAGGTTTGAGTTTTGACATTTTGATACAGTTAAATGCTATTTGTTTTTGGTCATTTTGTTTTGATTTTCATATACATGTAATGTTTTGGTAAACTGTTTCGCTTTCCATGTAGTGTTTTGGCGAATTGTTTCCCTTTTGTGTCATGTTTTGTAAATTGTTTCGATTTTGTGTAATGTTTTGGTACATTATTTTGACTTCGCGACTGAGGTACTTGGAATGTTTTCAAGCAATTATTTTCGTCACACTCGCGATGTGACTGGCATGTTGTATCAGATATTTGGAGTATGTGAGTCGAGAAATTTCGATGCATATGGAATTACGACCTTACGCAAGAAACATGGACTATGATAATTGGAGATATTTAAGATATTTGACTGATATTGCGGATAACGAACTCAGCTATGAATACGGACTATTCTATGAACTTTGGAAATCATTTTAATGAATTATGTATTTTGTTACTTGAGATGAATGAACTCTCTTCGGTCGTATCATCCATCTTTCGTTGATGGAAGATATGTGAAATATACGATTTCTTAGCCACCATACTTTCAAGTAAAGCTAGACTTCTTAGCCACCATACTTGTCCCAGCAATTTGTGCATGCAGAGTAGAATTCGTATTTTAACTGTGTTTAGTTTCCAGTGCCACTTGTTTTGATAAAGCTATTTCCGAGATTCCATTTCATGACATTTTAGGTCAGGTTTTCTAAAAACATAAGCAGTTATATAACTTCAGACTGTATGGTTTAACATTGCATGGTTATGTAATTGCACTGGAATTGTACTTTGTAATCCCAAATTTGATGTGCATGTTTAGAAAATGAGAGAGTTAACCAATTTCATTGTCATAACTTTTATGAGCATTTGATAGGTCATCATGACCCAGGACAGTATAGAAGAGAACGTCTGGCGTTTCCAAATCACAGTTATTTTATCTTACTGTTCTACCACCACCGGCATGACTGGTAGAGGCCACCGTTAGAGTTCACAAACTACGTGAAATGTAAGCTGGAACGAAAATGCACATAGAAAAATCTATATATATCATCAGAAATCCGTTGTTGTCATCCATTCTAAGTCTTCGAGAAATCGCGGAGCCGAGCTGGAATCTATATATCTGGAACGTGGTATGTAGACATCATTTCCCAAGACGACCTTGCGTTATAATATCTAAGATCGCGCACAAGCCCTTGTCGTCTTGGGGACCGAAACTTCTACCACGTGTATACGTCTGGTGGTTACTTTACAGAAATTCAGCACGCGATATTCGAATGTCACGTGATCAAATACAAAACAATTTTATTTCATTTTTATTCTCTTATCCGACAGTGCTTAGTAATAGGGTTAGGAAAATGATATTCCAAAATCAGATGTTACCATGTATGGACGAGTAATATCAGAGGGTCAGAAGAACTGAAAACATGGATACAGTATCTCATAATTCAGTCACGCTGGAATTCGTGTTATGCTGATAAACGCTAGTTTTATAACGCGGCACTCGCACCTTATTTTTTATTCCAGCAAAACAACAAAGCTTAAAAAGATCGACTAAAATTTTAAAATGCAAATTTTGATAAGAGATGTACAGCCGATCGATCTGGTTAGATTTGGATGGTCTATATAGATTGGAGTGTGTATAGCGAGTTGGATAGTTTAAAATATCGAAACTTATGCACCATAAAATCTAGGTAAACCATGGTAAATCAGAGAAATACCATCTAGACGTAACACTATGAAAACTTCGCGAGAAATGTTCGCCGATATTCTACGAGATCCCATAATAAGCCAATCACGACCATTTTTACCTTTTCTCTCTGACAATGATTGACGTTTACTCCACGGATATTAACATCTTCGCACGGCACAATCTTTTGATATTTTCTACCCCTAACAAAGCCAGACTTTTCGACGGGAGTAAACTCTTTGATTATTTATGGTTTTCATGCACACTGTCTGGGAATAAAGCCATATATGGATACTGTTTCAGGATAATGTTTATATATTAGACCACGTGCTACCGTGTGTAATGACTGTGGGCGTGATTGTTTCAACAATCTATCCACCTGATTGGCTAACAATAGTAGTTTCAAATTCGCACGGGATTTATATAGGGTTGAATTCAGATATAATATTCCGTGATATTATATCTGAGTTTATTGAGATTGATGCACCACCAGCTACAAGAGCAGCCGAGAAAACATCTAACGAAGAAGAACGAATATGACAGATGCAGATCCAAATGGCGGCTTCTGATTGAACAAGAGCATACTTGAATTGTAACCATACCCAGCGCGGCTCCCAAAGCTTGGGTATGCTGTAACATTGGAGAGAATAAACTATATAAACACTTGTGAACGTGCTGATCTTTCTTTCTCCCATCGGTCTGTATCATGGCGTTGAAACGGGCGTTAAGACGTTAAGATATGGTGCTAAGGCGTTAAGATAGGCCTAAAACATTAAGGCGTTAAGATAGGCGTTAACCCTATACCTGGCCGGGGGGGGGGGGCGGAAAGTGTCCCCCTAGTGAACTTTTCTCTGCTGCTCTGAAACGACAAAACCGAGGAGGCTGACACTTAATGACTTTTAAGCTTATCTTATTGGGGTCATTTTGAGCCTATTTTCATATACCCCCGGGCACAGGATCATGGGTAAATTCAAAATGGCGGCCATGTGGTATCCGCGAAAGTCGTGTTTTTCAATCTTTTCGCTCCATTTCTTCACATTTTCCTTGCCTAAAAGGCCTTGAAAGTATTTTATTTATGCAAAACTAATTATTCTCTATTTTATTAGATTTTTTTCGAGAGAAAAATCTGCAAAATGAAAATTTCGAAAAATCGACCCCAAAAAGGCCGAAAACTGGCTTCCGAGAAGATGACGTCACTGTGACGTCATCATGGCGGCCATCTTGGATTTTTTTACATTTCCCGGTAGAGCTTGAACCCAAGATACTGTGTGATAAGTTTCGGCGCTCTAGCCTTAGTGGTAGAGAAAATATATAGGGGGGGGGGGCACTTTCCCCCCAGGCTGCGATACACCCCAAATCGCTCAGGACAGATAGGGTTAAGGCGTTAAGATAGGAGTTAAGGCGTTGCGTGAGGATTCACCTTTTCTTGCTCCATGTATTGCTATACAAATAACGTTGAAGTGCCTGGGGCATAGTCAGCACCTCCGAAAGTGCTCTTTCTCTACTAAACCTCATTGCGTATAGGCGTTTCCCTGCCAATCTGGCTCTACCCGATAAGAGGTTCAATAGGATACCTCACGGATGGTCCATCTCTATCCCAAAATGTTCATTCAAATGCCTTTTTCTACTACTGCCCTTTCTGATTGGACGAGAGCAGCCAAGAATACGAGTAACGGACAAGATCCAACATAACCGAAGATTGAACTTTCTCAAACGGTGGCTTCTGATTGGACGAGATCATACGATAATTGTAAACACACCATAGCGGAATCCCCAGCTTGGGTGTGTTGTGATGGAGGGGATAATAAAATGTGGAATACGCAAAAGCCTGTTGTTGTTGTTGATCTATCATTGGACTAGGCAAGTGTACGTGTGATTGGACGGTTGACAATGCGTAAAGGCGTTAAGGAGTTATGCTTGGGCGTTAAGGCGTTAAGATATGGCATTATGGCGTTACTGTAAAACTCCCCACAAAGGTCAATATACTGGGTTTCTGCTTCCTCTACTACTAAGGGAGCAACTGGAATTTAAATACGTTTTCTCTACTACTGATGACGTCACATTAGTCTACCCCGCTTGGTACAATAGCGGCCAATTAGGAGCAAGGAAAGTCCATCTCTGCCCCAAAACATCTATTCAAATACCCTGTTTCTACTATCTCCTGACTGAGCATGCACGCCATAGCCTTACTTACCCTACCAATTCACCCAGTCGGACGCACCCCCACCATTTGCGTAAGATGGCTTGCGAATCGTGTGTCGCTATTATCGCGGAGCGGTAGTTCATAGTCCGTAGATTCCTCCTGTATATAGGAGCACCTCCAATGCTAGGAGTATTATGCATGCATATATAAATATATAGAAGCGAAAGTCCATTAAGGCATATACAAAATAAAGTAGAGTATGCGTGGAGGGTTATAGATGACATCACAGAGCGTTCAGGAGTTCAGTTCTCTGATGATGAAGAGTGTACAGGTATCGCCTGAGAACACCCATCGCATTTGCGACACACCCAGGGTCGCTCAGACGGGTTGAAGGGTCTTACGATAAAAATAGATATATCATCTGGAGCGCTTGCAATGTCTCGAAGGTCTTCGAAGCACTCGGGACACACGGTTTTGTAAATCAGGGCAAGAAATTTGTCTCTGGTATCCTGAAGAATGTCGCACGTGATAAGGAAATGGGTGCGAGACTCTGGAAGTTTCGAGCACAGTCGGCAGGTTGGATCAACAGCAAACTGGCTGAACACAGCTGTGTTCTTGTCAGGAGCCTCAGCTGGATGGGGAAGATATCGCAGGATGAGGTTTTCCAGTTGCAAAGCAGCTGAGGGTCATATATCCGAGAGAAGAATACAATCTTGCCACGAGGAAAAGCTTGTTACGCCAGTAAGAGGTAGCGGCTGTCTTTGCAAGGTTTTTCCAAGAGGCTTTTGTGGAGGTGGAGTCGAGGAGGGAATGGATCGAAGGAAGGTCATACATAGCAAGGATTTTTCGGACTTCGCTGAACCAACTCTTTTTCTCAACGCCTTTGCTGGCAAGCGGACGGACACAGATATCGAACAGAACAGTTTGCTCGTCTGCACAGATGTTGCCAAGTAGGGAAAGCATTCCTGTATCCTGTATTCAACTGGAAGAGCACCAAAAAGTGTGTAAGGTGCAGGATAGGCAACTCCATCGAGGAGCGACAATATCTGTTTCAGAGTTTTACGATAGAAGTTTTCCAACTGGTTATTTCTGTGATGTTTAGAATCAGGGTCTCTATTCCATGGATAAGAACCGGTAGCACGTAAGTTTCCGGGATATGTATGACTGGCATTGGGTTTATCCCGTTGACATCGTGTAATCCCGCTCCCGTTAAGGAATACAGGACTCTTCTTGCTTTAAAGACGTTTGCAGAGACCGTTGGGGAATCTTTCACAAGGGTAGGATCTCTCTGAATTCGAGATGCACAGCAGAGGTGGAAGTCGCAACCTGCTAGCAAGAAGACCTGGTCGTCGACATTGCGATCATTTGACAGAATGGCACTTTTTGCAGGTTGCAGATCATAAAAGTGATCAGCACTGTAGTCTGTAGAGATGTTCAAAAGTCCTTGCAGGCAGTGCTCAGAGGTCGCTATGAGAGCAACGTCATCTGCACAGGTTGAAGATGCACATGATGTAACTCCGATGAGGGCTCCCGATCCAGATGAACAGGTACGGGTAAGTAGGTCATTAATATACAGCTTGTAGAAGTCAGTGGGGAGAATGCCACCCTGACGAACTCCTTGTTTCAGAGGAACTGGGTTGGAGAGTACGCCATAACGTCCATTCAAATGCCATTTAACCACAATTCCTTACTTTCACTCCACACCAGTTCAGTTCGACGCTCCCCCACGAGGGCTTCACAAAGTTAAAATATTCAGAAAAACAATTTGAAGCATATTTTTCTAATTATTATTTTTTAAATTATTTTCATTACGCTTAATTTGACATGATTACCCCCTCCATATATATCTTTAAAATACTGTCAACAATACTTATAAGATTTAGTAAAAAATTGTAACAAAGTAATAATTAAACAGAACGATTTTGATGATTATCTTCTCATTATTTTATGGCTTCCAACAAATTTGATATGATTTCAGAGAATACCCCATGGTTTCAATGAAGACGAGATAGATATGTTTGGGTGATATTTTGTGGCAAATATGATAATATTCACACAGTTTTTTTCAATTTAATCGCCAATATAATACCCCGGTATATTATGTATCTAATATTTATTCACCACGATGTGATAATAACTTACACTATATATACACCGTTGTTTAATCAGTGCCAAATTATAGAAGAACAAATGATACTATGTATAAATGTACTTGATCGCTATTTTCTAGTTAATATCCTAACCATGTACTATCATAAAATATTTAAGTAACCTGTATGTTATGTATCAAAAATATGTATTTATCTCTACATGATAGTTATTAACTTATAGAAAAATTATTGTATAGAAAATCATAAAAAGTAAGATAAAAAAAAACAACAAAAACAAAAAACGATTCGAATTGTTTTTGTCAATATTACAAATCTGTCCGACACATTCATACAATCTCATAGTATCTCTTCACGAGGGTTTGTAGACCGTGCTGAGGAAAAACAAAAACAAAAAACGATTCGAATTGTTTTTGTCAATATTACAAATCTGTCCGACACATTCATACAATCTCATAGTATCTCTTCACGAGGGTTTGTAGACCGTGCTGAGGAAAAACATGAGCAAGCGTAGGACAGTACCGTTGCCAGGGTGACTGGTTGTGCATTTAAAGAGCAGAAGATAAGTCCTCATATATTTTAAAGTGATCGTAAACCCTCAAGTAAAGTTTCCATCAAATGAAAGACCATTGCAAACAGTGTGGGAAAATATTTATTTTAATTTTTTACGATTTTATTACACAGAGTAAACTGCAATTAAAACATGGTATTCTATGGTGGTCTGTTGCAATCATATTTAGGTCCAGTGACGTCACACTGCCTTAATACATATATTTCCGACTTTGTATGCACTTTCCAGTGCTTGATTTAAGCTTACGGTGTGTATACTTTGAGTTTCAACACAGACTCACTGTTCCAATGTGCATGTTTCACCAAGATCTGGGAGATGGTGACTCAAGAGTGTCAAGTCAATTTGAATCTTGCATTTAGTTTCCCCGATTTTGGAACATGCACATTGGAACAGTGAGTTTGTGTTGAAACTCAAAGTATACATACCTTAAACTTGAATCAAGCTTTGGAAAGTGCATACAAAGTTTGAAATATATGTATTAAGGCAGTGTGACGTCACTGGACCTAAATATGATTGCAACAGACCACCATAGAATACCATGCTTTAATTGCAGTTTACTCTGTGTGATAAAATCGTAAAAAATTAAATAAATATTTTCCGACACTGTTCGCAATGGTCTTTCATTTGATCGAAACTTTACTTGAGGGTTTACGATCACTTCAACTACTGCAGATAATTTTGGCCTAATATTTCTGCCAGTTTTTTGTATCATGAGGTTTATACTAGCGAAATTAATACGTTCTTGCACTCGTGGATATATTCAGAGGTTAATCTCTGGCTTTAATATTCTTACAATATATATTTACAGAAAGTTGTGTGTTAGTCTGAAATATGCTGGTATAATTATAATATGTAGGCCTATGTTTTTTTGTGCTTTTATATGTATATATGTGTATGTCTTTATTCGTCTTTTAATTGCTGTCTTAAATATATCTTTATTGCCGTAGCCAGGCAAATGGCATAAATGCAATAAACATCTACATGTAGTACAAGAAGATATACGAAGGGGAAAATGTCCGAAGATGGAAATGTCTGCAGGGGGAAATGTCTGTCAGGGGGAAATGTCTGCAGGGGAAAATGTCCTCAGCGGAAATGTCCGCGCAAGTTGCTTTCGACCCAGTCAATTTAAACAAACCCCTATACTTTTAAAGACGTTTGTGATAGGTCCCACACATATTCTACTTGTCACTTGTTCTTTTATGTGAAAAGTTTTACAATCATTCAAAAGCGAGAAATTCCATGCTGGGTTCCTATATATTGCCTAAGCATTTTCAGATACTTTCCTGAATTTAAGGTTTAATGTCGGAAATTCAGGTCACACATTGACCTGATTTCTTAGGAAGAATCAATCTATCTTCATTGTTGGGGTACTACAGGCACACGTGCTTCCACGAACTGCTAATTATTAAACACTTTCTTAAGGGTAGGAACTTTTGATCCAGGGGTAATTGGATAGCATGTGCTTCGCTCATAAGTACTTGCCAGTCTGCCCTAAAGAAGGCTGTTGGTAGTTTCGAATTAATATTTGCCTGATAAATTGGTGTAATTCTCTGTGTATTCTTGAATTATAATTAATTATAAGTCAAAACCTGTATTTTAGAAGTGAATATATGCAGTAAGTTTTGACCTGTTCAACATTGACTCAACATACGAATTGGTGTAAGTTACCATATAAGGAAATAAATGTGGTTCGTCCTAGCAGGTGCCCGGATGAGAAAGCCATATTGACTGTTGATCAGTCGGTGTTCGCTTCCTGTTTGATCGAAACTTACTCAAAAGATTTTAAAATGGTAAGTATATCATGCCCACTGTCACCTTAAGGTCTCAGTCTTTCGTTTCCACCCATCTACACTTGAGTGAGGTTTAAAGGCTAGGGATAAAGACGCCAGATCTTCGATTCGAATCATGAGAAAGGGGAGGAGGGGGCACCGCCAGAGTCTGGTGACCGATTTTCCGCTGACAACAACAACATACATGTGTTTTGGGGTGGGACACGTGAATATGTACATTATGCCATCTCGCAGTAATCTTGATAATACAGTTATTGCGACAGTGACAGATCATGAATACTTGCGGAGCCCCTCATTACTTTAATGAATGAACAGACCTAATATTTATTGAACCTTTAGTATAGACCTTGCCAAAAAGAAAATTGACATGGCTTCATTCGTTCCTATACTACCTAGCTAAATAATATATAGCCCTCAAGAGTATGAGGGCTATAGGTCGGCCCCAGTCACCTCCAGCGAGGGTTTTAGATAATTTTATTACGAATCACCCACCTCTGAAACTGCCCTACATCTAATCTCTATCCCCTCCTGCCCACTATTTTAAAATCTTGAGCACTATTGTGAAATAGTAACGAATATATCGCCGTCTGAATTTTCCAGTCGAATTCCACTTTAAATGCGCCATGTTAACCATATACAGTGACGTCACCAACATGGCGGCGCAGAGAGTCGAAGTTCACGACTGGAAAATTCAGACGGCGATATATGCGTCACTATTTCACAATAGTGCTCAAGATTTTAAAATAGTGGGCAGGAGGGGATAGAGATTAGATGTACGGCAGTTTCAGAGGTGGGTGATTCGTAATAAAATTATCTAAAACCCTCGCTGGAGGTGACTGGGGCCGACCTATAGCCCTCCTACTCTTGAGGGCTATATATTATTTAGCTAATACTACCAGACTACTACGCCATGATGCCTCTCAATGAACTTGCATGTACAGTCCGGGATCACACAGCTCCATGGGTCATTCGGCTCTTATCAGGCAATAAACCAACCCCTCCCAACTCTCTGTCCGTTTTTTTTTTTTATATCGAGTTCGGCAAAAAGTTTGATTGCCGTGAAGAGCTCATCCCTCTGCAATCAGTGTTAAAACATCAACGGTCGTTGGATTTCTCTGCCATTATATTCATACTTGTCACGTGATCAGCAAGGTATCGTGCAGATCATGTGACACGTACAAAGATAATGGCGAAAATTCAACCGGCTGTTGATGTTTGAAGACTGATTGCAGACGGATCAGCTCTTCACGACAATGAAACTATTTGCTGAACTCGATAAAAGCAGTCGACAGAGAGTGGGAAGGGTTGTTTTATTGCCGGATAGAGACGTACGACCCATGGAGCCGTATATTCCCGGAGTGTACATGTAAGTTCAGTAAGCAGGGCCTGAATTTTGACGCGAATCGACTGGCGTAAAGATTTGCCTGCTATGTAAAATAGAGAATCTAAGTTGATTCGCCTTAAGTCCGACTCTAAAAATTTATTTATTACCCCAAAACGGGAAACGCCAGTTCAAGAACGAAATTCTCTGGTACTGCTTTCGTTTTCATGCCAAGGGAAATAACTTTATCTAATTTTTCCATCTGGATATGTGTCCTCGTTTACCATTGGCTATATGTTACTGTGTTGACTAATGGGTCATTCCATGAAATGGGGTCACCTTTAAGCACTCAAACTTAAAACCAGTGAATTTTCTAAAATATTACACTGATTTAAAAAAACATTGATTCCTATTTAATGCTAGATACAAGTAGATATACATAAGATAACATCTTAGTTATATGTACGGCCATTACTTTTGGAGGACACGCCTCAATTTAAGGTGGTAACCTGTTTTCGGGTTGCCTGGAGGTTGCCATATGAAAAATAGTGGTAACCTATTTTCAGGTCCCAATAATTTTGACTGATAATATGA
This sequence comes from Hanleya hanleyi, assembly GCA_036873755.1. Taxonomy (NCBI): domain Eukaryota; kingdom Metazoa; phylum Mollusca; class Polyplacophora; order Lepidopleurida; family Hanleyidae; genus Hanleya; species Hanleya hanleyi. Next base: position 32,219 of record JAVTVY010041365.1, on the reverse strand, counting down.
CAATAGATTAATAATTATTCAATAGGTTGCCATAGGTTACCAGTGTAGATTTCATGGTAACCTGTTGAGAGGTTACCATCAGCACTCCTTAAATTGAGGACTGGAGGACCATCAGTGTCAGCACACAGACCCCAAAAATGTGACATTGCAAACATTGATGCCTCGATCTGTTTGCACTGTGTGCATGAATTGCTAATAAATTTGACCAATAAAACAACTTAAAGTATCGATCTGGCTCGTGTCTTTCAATTTATTTTATTTTATTTCATATCAGTCACCCTTAAATGCAGATTCTGGATGCATGAAACCCTCAAAATTCAGGTTGCGCGTGTAACGCTTGGTGTCCTCTTTTGCTACCTACCTTACCTCTTTCCCGTCACCAAGAAAATGTCATTCAGTGGTCATTCAAAACTCTTTTTGAGCTGGGCTAATCTTGTCTATTATCGATCCAAATATGACAGGATTTCGATGTGTCCGTAATAGCTGTAGTTGGAATATACTTTTATGTCTCGCTTTCGTGTCCTCTTTCATGTGGTTACACGCACCACCCTCGGCTTGCATTTTACTTATTTTTTTTTGGCATGAATTACAATATGCAGCAATGGAACCCAAAATTTGTGACATGGCTGATGGAGCCACTTTAGAGTAGGTGTCCTATAATGAAGCAATTGCAAAAAATAGCGGGTAAGTAGTATTGTGCTATTTCGCGTCCTGAACAGTTACGTTTGCCACTTCGTTACATGTGTGACGAACAAATGTTGATTCCAGAAGAAAGAAAGTGAAACTAAGACCAGTCTTACATATAAAATGTTCATGTGCTATGATCAGTTTGATGGTAAAGTCTAGAGTTTGATGGCGACCTAGTATGGTGATTTCACATGATTGATGTATGCGAAAGGACACGAAGCCATTTTTGGTGTCCATGATACACGCACCACTTGATTGGATTGAGGCAGTCAGTGCCACTAAATATGCTGACTAAGAATAGGATTAAATATTCTAACAATTTGATCATGTTTTTATTCTATTTGACACTTAAATTAACGTGTTATGTAGTGAATTTTGCATATAGTTTGGTGTCCTCGTTACACGCGCAACTTCAGTATTTTATTTTTCTCCCAAATTGTGGAATATTATCCGTTTTCTTATGTTTTCCGAATCTCTGTATATCAATATTATCCCTGACTTAGTGCAGCCAGGAATTGACATCTTTAAGTTTTCAAAATTGGTTTGCATGTCACACTTTGGTACCCCCATTTCATGGAATGACCCTAATCGCTGAGCTCCTTAGTCCCGTGTCAACGTTGCGCTTGACAACGGATTTGCATGCCTCTCGTCTTCGTAAAAATAGCGGACGGTGGGCAAAGTTGACGAATTAGCGTGAGTGCACTGTATAAGTGGGAGGTCGAGCTTAAAGATCAATATGATTTTACGTTTGACACTGGCGATAAGGCAATTAAGGCCCAGATAATATATGCGAGACGTATGTAAAGTATGCCAAAAGCATTGCGAAAAAATACGAGCCAAATACAAAGGCAAAATTGTCAACGACGTTACGGTTTGAGCGGCGCAACGTACCTGTTGAAGCGGAATTTGGCACGTCATGTTCAATCGGAGGAGCGAGAATTCTGGCAAAGAAATGCACTGAAGCCTTCACTATGCACCAGCGTTTATCTGCTGTCTGTCCCAGATAATATATGCGAGACGTTTTTGACGATATTTCGGAGACAATTTATCGTAGAACATTGAAACTTCACACAGTATATAAACTAAAAAATACAAATTTTTCGCCCACATTGCATTAAAATCTGTTAAGAATTGACAAAAATCACCAATACCTACCATGTTATTTTGATCTGCCAATGTTATAACTTGCAGGCTTGACGTAAAAAAATAACCCACAAATCTCCCATCTAATTTTTGAGGGTTTTTTTGGAATTTGTTGAGAACCACTGGAAGAATTTGATACTTTGCAATAAAATTATTACTTTTTAGTTCTACTGAGTGAAGTTTGAATGCCCTCCGATAACTTGTCTCCGAAATATGGCCGAAAACATCTCGGATATATTGTCTGGGACAGACAGTAAGACGAAAAAAAGGACTTATGACCAATTTGCAGAACAGAGCCACTGTACTGGATGAGTTACAGGGGTAACTGTGAAACAAAGAAAATAAAGTCTTTCTTTTTTGTTGGAAATTATGTTTTTATTTCAGTTCATAGGGATGCAAGAATGTAATCAATACCAGAGATGGGAATTACTTGATAAAATTCAAACAAATATAGGGGAATTTGAAACCCGGAATTTTTATATCGAGACATGAGAATCTTGATTCTCGCGGATTCATTATGCGAGAATCAACTTAGATTCTCCTAAAATTTAACGAAATTCAAGCCCTGGTAAGAGGATTCATGGCATAGTGTAGGAACGAACGAAGCCATGTCAACTTGGCTAACCTTGCATAGTCACACATGCCAGCATGCTGTTAGTTGATCTTCATTCAGTATAGCTCAAGTGGGGCCTTCTATACTATGTGAGAATGTAGACGTCACTCACAAACAAGGTGTCTTATGAAAGTTGAGTGGACATAGAATTGAATTATTTTATTGGTTATGGTCAACGGGTTCGGCAAATATTGCCCATCTGGCACTTTCCCAACAACTACATCTGGTGAGGGGTTTGGCTCCAGGGCCTTGTTCTCGCATAGTATAGAAGAAGGCCAAAATGAAGCTACATTCAGTACGACCTGTACTGTATAAATATTCATCCTGATGCTCCATACCTGTTATTTTCTGAAAGCCAAATCCTCTGTCACGCTTGTCTCGTTTATTAATGTTTTCAATGCTGATGATTAGCTGTGCACAAGCCATTTTCACAGCAACCCACTCCTCCCCCATATTACAGTAGAGGTAACTCTTGCTGATGGTCCAAGTGTGCATGCATAGTGACCACAGGCATTATTGATAAGCACAGTTGTGGCTAGACCTAACTATAGTCTATAAGCCAAGTCAAAATTAGCGACCTGTCTGCCATGATAGTTCATGCCAGAGACAAATGGACGGGGGGTAAAATAGCATCTCTGAGTCTTCTTTACACCACCTCTTCTATTGTTTCGCGCGCAACCAGCTGAGGGCAGGTCATTAATTGTGTTGAATGAAGTTCACTTGCAGTGAAAATGAGTCCCTTTGGTAACGTTTGTGTTCAAAGTTACATTGAAGATCATGATCTCATGCAAGACCTGCATTCAAAATTGAAAATGACATGGAGATAGACTGTGATTTTGAAGCCCACTGCAAAAGGGCCAATTGTGTATGGGTATCTTGAAACTGCCAACAGAGAGCGATAGATATTTGATCCCGCCAGTGCTTGCGGCCTAAATACTTTTCCTTTTGGCAATGAGATATCTTGTGAAAGGGGGTAATCTTCTATGCTTACTTATTGGAGAGCCCAGAGCTGTCCTGTACAACACAGGAAAATAACATACATGTATGGTCGGGTACTGAAGGGAGGGGGGGGGGTGTTTGCATCCAACAACCCCCTATAGCGACACCCTTGGTAAAGTATTAAATAATACCAAGGTCCTCAGACCTCATTTAACAATGAATAAATGAGTTTAAATTCAGTCTAGATTGAGTCAAAACTTTTCTCTCCCATTTTTGTCAGCCAGAGATTCTGAATAGCGGATCATTATACCTCGATGATTCAAACCCTACCTTGATTCTGGGCTGTGATGGGGAAATCGGACTGTAGTATGCATCACTCTGCACCTCAGCCAATCAGAAGTGCATACATCACAAGACCAGTCCACTCCATATTTGACAATTAAACTGACGATCAGCTCGTCCAATGAACATATTTTTGGTACATGCTCTCTGCAATTATTAATTAGCATGTGTGCTTGACTGGTTCATCATGTCTGTGTAAACATGGTAATGATAGACCATTGGTCATGTTGGTATTCTTGGTGATGATACAGTTGGCCGGTCATCGTTTCATCCTTCAAAATTGGACCATTTTCTCAGGTCAATGTATCTAACCGTGCTCCCCACCCCCAGTCCGGGATTGCAGCCCAAACAATTCTAGTTCCCTTGCTAATGTCCCCTTACACTACACATAACGACTTTCGCAAAGGTGAAAGCCAAAATCCTGTTGATCCAGGCTAAAATCTAGCTTCAAATCACCATATTAAAGACATGAAGAAAGCCCAAATGAAGTGGAATTGTACCACTGAATATTCAAATAGGAATTTCATTGAAGAGTGTAGAAATATGAGGACTGTAATGAATAGTCTCACATACAGTGTATGTGTGTCTTTTTTGCTATATTGTTTAAAGTGAACGTAAAGGCTGAGGCAACATGCACTCTGTGGGAAAGAGCTACATTGAAATACTGAAATAGCAGCAAACAAATATTTTTGGGGATTTTTTTGCACCGAGTACGAACGAAATTATCTCTGTTGTATTATTGTTCCCCGGCTGCCGCCATGCTGGCTATCTCACTCAGAGCAGTGACGTTGTATCACCTTGGAGCTCTTTATTCGTGGAGTTAGAAAGCGCAGAAAGCATGTAAACATAGCGACGCACGAGGAGGCTAGCCTGACTTCAAGTTCTGACAAAGAGACATATGAAGGTTTACAGGGTTACCAGTTTGAACCAAAACGCTCCGATGTCGGCGAAAGTAGTGAGTAGTTCATCGAACGTTTCAGGTCAGTAAACACTTGCTGGAGACACGCAACACAATCAAAACACGCTTGAAACAGCCGAGCTCTCCACCACCGCAATTACAATTCGTGCTACAGCGATGCCAAAACAAAGTGATACTACGTCACAGGAAAATATCACGTGCTCCGTACAAGCGTTTTCATTGGCGCAAGGCTAATCAATAAACTGATATGGCCGACTCCAGTCGCTCGTTGCATCAGTCAATAATTCCCGTGTTTGGAATTTTTTTTTTGGAAGGGAAAAAATCACAAAAAATATTTGTTGCTGCCAAATGATACTTTTAATATAGTTCTTCCACACAGTGCGTGTGTTGTCGCAGCCTTTACGTTCACTTTAAGGAAAAAGTGATTAAACATTTCATTTGTTTCTGAATTTCAGACGGAGCAGCAACTGGACTGTGCTTTAGACTTGATGAGGAGGTTACCTCCTCAACAAATAGAGAAGAACCTTAGTGACCTTATTGACCTTGTAAGTATATATCAGGGAGTAATCCAAGAAGGCTTTGGTACCTGTTTACAGGTACGGGCACCCAAACTCTCTAGCCCAAATGAAAATAAAATATATTTTTTTCTCAAGACAAACTCTACAGTAAACAACAGTAATTAGGATGATGAGGAATCACAAATTCATTTATGTGGGTCACTGTATTATGGGGGTCGAAATTAACAACAGGTAATTTTAGAAAGAGACAGAGAAACAAGTGACAGGTAGTCAATAATTAAAAAAAAAAAAAAAAAAAATGTGTTCAAAATATATCTTCGACAAAATTGTTTCAAAACAGCTGCTAATTAGTGCAGGGAAACAAAGTGTCATTAATTTATTGGTAGCTCGCAACATGTAGTTTTGTCGTTAAACTTGTATTACATGTATTTGACAATTTCACTGAGATCACATGTTCAGGTAATTCTTAAAGGTGACTTTAGGTCACCTGACATATTTGGTGGGTAAATTATTTTGAATATTTTGACTCTAGTATTAGCATATTTCCCATAATAATTCTGTCTTTCCAACCTCGTCTTTGTAAAAGATGGTGGACCCCAAATCTCCAAATGTTGTCTGGCAGTACCTCACTCCTAGATGTTTCGATATGCCAATAAATATTAGTCATATGGAACTGCTGCAGAACGAAATATATGACTAAGTGCCTGTAAGAATGTAAGAATTTTTTTAAACATTTTTTTTTTCAGGTTCCAAGTTTATGTGAAGATTTGCTATCATCAGTGGATCAGCCCCTAAAAGTAGCCAAAGACAAGAATGTGGGCAAGAACTACCTACTATGTGACTACAATAGAGATGGAGATTCCTATAGGTAAGTTCTCACATCATCATGTCATATTTGTGTAGATACACGTATTCAATGGACACTGAGTTTATAAACCAACCTGTCTGCTTTATCTCTATGCTGGAAGACATGTGATGGGGACGAAAGTTGAAATTTGACTTACAGTCTAGCCTCACTATAAGGTGCCTCGATATAGCGCTGATATAAGGTGGGTGCTGACGTGTCCCCCAAATTAACAAATGCATATTATTTCAACCCTTTTATATGGCTCAAATTCTATAAGGTGGTTCAAATTTGGTCCCCCAATAACAGAGTTACAGTGAGGTTACACTGTATGTACGCTTCGATGAATCAACATAACACAGGTAGATTAAAAGGGATGGATGGAAAATTGATGTATTTATACACATACCATGTATTCTTCATGGAAACTTCATCACCTTGCTTTGTACATAAATATACATTTCAAACATATCGGGTTTTTTTTAGATCACCTTGGAGTAACTCGTATGACCCGCCATTAGAGGATGGCACCGTGCCCTCAGAGAGGTTGAGGCGACTAGAAGTAGATGCTAATGCTGCTTTTGACCAGTATAGAGAAATGTGAGTGGTCCGGTATTTTCATGTAAAGTTACCATGACTACTGTATTTCTATGGTTTTAGACTGAATTGTCAGCATGATAAGGTTCCAGGATTCCTGGCGATAAGATTTTCGACACAAATCAGTTTTTGCTCAATTGAATTGCAATGAAAACGAGTTATTATATATTTTTTTAAATCAGTTCATTCAGAGAATAAGAAATTAGTGAAAATTTTGTTCTTCTGAGTCAGCTTATTTGAACTTAAATTGAGCGGATTGTGAAAATTTAGCCGTCAAATATCCTTGCTATTAACTCGTAATTTGGTATCATCAAACATGGTTGAGAATGTTTCAGAATCCTTTATCTTTCAAACAAAATAAGTATTCCTCATTATGCATCCACGAATCGCTTTGTCCATCCATCCTTACATATGACCAAACTTGTCTGGACGATATCTTGGCTACTGTTTGTTTGAGGACTTCAAATCTTGCATGGAAACTGCCTCGTAACTTGTAGATGTGCACTGTGGCGTATTGTGCCTGTTTCATTCATTTTCACAAGAGTTATCCCCCTTTATCATTAACATCAACATATGTTTGTCAGATTACAGTTTCATTAAGGGGGTCGTTCGTAGGTGGATTTATGATTTGGGGGCCTAAAACTGAAAAATTATCGTTTGTGATTTTTTTGCGTATTTGGATACAATGAGGCTTGTTCTACGTGGTACTGGTCTTTGTTTTCATTTATCATCATTGTTTTAGCGTAAAATAAGATACTTTCGTCTTCTATTTGATAGTAAACAGGGCAAAAACAAACAGAAACCGAAATAAAACTCACAAAAACTGCCCATTTTATCGCGGTAAAGCTCCCGATCATCGCTGGTAAATATCCGCCATTTTGGTCTCATATGAAAGCTGAGATTGCTATCTGTCAGTTCGTGTGACCTACGTCATCACATTCCGAGTACTTTTCCATGAATGAGCTCCCAAATAAGGCATACATTTACTACGAATTTTACTATAAAGATACGTAGTAGCTTTTCATTGGATCGTCCAGTCCATATGAATATGTATTAGGGACCTTGGCCAATCAGCGCAGTATCTAGCGACGCCGCGCATGCGTACTGCGCCGTTTCCTGTCTCCGCCTTGAGGATTTGAATTTAGCAGACAGCTTTACAATCCAACACTTTTAGGCCTTATTTTTCATCATCAACGAACAAGATGCCGTCAAAAAAGTTCAGATCGTGTCACAAATTCACCGGAAGACGTCGCAAAGCTGATAAACGGCCGTTTACATCGGGTAATTCTGAGGATGACACTGGATTGTCCACTGCAACATCAGATAGCAATAGTCAGTCTGCTAGTAGTACAACAGCAAATACTACAGCAAGCAATGACAATATTCAAAATAATACGGAGGAAATCATAACATCTCCAAGTGAGAAAAAAATTCGATTGTTTGCAGAAACAGAAAACTTCACAGAGCCTGAAAATAATAAATCGCATGGTTTCAGACTGGTTGATGTTATTTTTATCAGAAACTTAGTGGCTGGTTTAACCTGTCCCCAGTGTAGTAACAGTGACTTGGACATACAAGAGGACAGTTTTGTAGGACTATGCAGCACTTTTAAAATTTTCTGTCATTCATGTGAGGAGGTAGTCCACAGTGCAGCAACATCTGAAAATTTGAACAATCAAAGGGGGGGACCATCTGTAAATAGAAGAGCTGTTGTAGCTATGAAAGAACTAGGTTGTGGTAAAGCAGGACTTGACAAGTTTGCGAAAGTGTTTGATTTTCCTCATTCTCTAGAAAAGGAGGCCTTCGTAAAACACGCTAATGTCATTTCAAAGGAAAGTATTTCTGTAACATCCGATCATTTAGAGGAAGCAGCAGCAGCGGTGAGAAAAGCATACGAGGAAACTGATCCAACTCTGAAAGACCAAGAAATTATAAATATAGCTGTCGCCTGTGACGGAACCTGGCACAAACGGGGGTATACCTCTCACTACAATGTTACACTTGTAACCGACATTTTGACTGGCTTAGTCATAGATTACGAAGTTATGTCAAACTACTGCACCTTATGCTTTCGAAATAAAATGGAAAAAACATCTCAAGAGTACATTGACTGGTATGCAGCACATGAGAAAGACTGCGAAATAAATCACAAAGGTTCTTCCAAGTCAATGGAAACAAAAGCTGCAGTAAAATTTTTTGAGAGGTCAGTTGAGAAATTAAATTTTCGCTACACCACCTTACTGAATGACGGGGACAGTTCTGTGTACAACGAAATCTCTCAAATCAATGACGGCAAAGGGCCATATGGTGAAGATTTTCCTGTCGAAAATGAAGACTGTATCAACCACGTTAGTAAGCGGATGAAAAACGGATTGGACAAAGTGATTCAGGTCGAGAAGGCTAGGAAGGCACCCATAGATGGAAGGGGTAGGTTGACACAGGACAGAGTAAGAGCCATGCAAAACTACTATCGCAGAGCAATAAAAGATCATGCCAATGATCTGACAGGTATGCATGAAGCCACTTGGGCAGTGTTTTTTCACTACATTAATGACACAAAGCCCCGACATAATCACTGTCCCAAAGGTACAGATTCTTGGTGTTGGTATAATCGGCAAATTGCCAATGGCATCAAACAACCTCAAAGAGGAGCTCACTCTGCCCCATTGCCATACTTCGTAAGTGAGGCCATTCTTCCAGTCTTCCGTCGTCTCTGTGACAAAACCCTACTCAAACGCTGCATTCGGGGAGGAACGCAAAATGTGAATGAGTCGTTGAATGGTGTGATATGGGCAAGGGCCCCCAAAGTCAGATTTGTTAGTCTTTCTAGCATTCAGAACGCAGCAGCTAGAGGAGTTACTGAATTTAACAAGGGTGCATTCTCCTTAGTAACTCTGATGGAGAGGAGCTCCGTTAGTCCGGGACCAAACATGATCAAGTTCTGCAAATCCCAGGATCGGGAACGCATCACCAAATCTAAATATAAGTCAACTGAGCGGTTCAGAAGGTTGAGGAAAGAGAAAGAGTTAGAGACTTTAAGAAAACAGATGAACCAGGAGACAGAGGAGGGTACTTCTTACCAATCCGGAAATTTCTAAGTGACTAAATATTACGGATACCCAAGACCGACAGATATGGTTATCTCAAGACATTATTACGCGAGTCGGGGACCATGTAGATGTGTGATTTTTATTAGAAATGGTGATATTATATTGAACATTGCATTCAGCCCTGTGACAATACTCTTTCAAACTGTATGAAAATCCAGATTTGCAAGAAAAAAACAACAGTAGACATGAGAGGTACAACAGCATTCAAGTTGTTCAACTTTATTCTCAAAATCATGAATTCACGATTTTCACACATTTTTTAACATTAGGAAAGAAATTATTTCACCTTCTCATTGATCAAATGGGATGAAATTTGGATATTTGGTAGCTGGGATATATCTGAGTGCAAATAAGAAATATTTTCAGAATATCTTCACAATAAGCGAATATACAGTTACCATGGCAACCAGGTATATATGCGTATTTAGTGTAAATCAGTAAAACAGCTCAAATTTTGCTTCCAATGGTTAGTTTTACTTGAAACTTCTTATTTGCACAAAGGAACACATCACAGAAATACCCTGCAAGTTTGATAAAGTTAGCTCTTTTACTTTGGCGTATGATGCTTTCCTAATTTAAGCGCCAAAATCCAAGATGGCCGCCGTTACCATGGCAACCGATATATATATCTTTGTGAAAATGATTTTTTTTCAAATACTTTGATCATATATCCAATATATATGAAAATCTCTGAGATAACTTCATTTTTGAAAGAATTAAAATTTTCTACTGACGACCCCCTTAACAAATTCAAACTTACACAGAAGATGATTAAAAAACCGTTAGTTTTTTTTTGGTACCCCTTTCAGTGATTTTCCACTGAGACATAGCCCTCTATCAACAACGTCAATGTATGCTGTAGTACATTGTTGTCTGGGGTGTATCTTCCTTATTAATTAGCGAAGAAGTTGATTTTTTGTAGTGGATGCTTAGTGTAATGTAGGTGTGCACTGTCAGCCTTCTCAGCTGTTTTCAATGATTCTCCCCAGAGTTACAGATCTTAATCTCCATCATCAATATATGCTTTTTCTGACCATATATTGGCTACTATTTGATCGATAAATTAATAACTTGCATGGTTTTGATGATTTTCCCCGCAGTGATGTCCCTTTATCTTCAAGATCAACATATGCTTGTCTGGTCCTTATCTTGGTTATTATTTGATGGACAACTTCGAAACTATGATACTCAGTACAGGCTGTTCCATTTAAAAAGATGTACATCCCCCCAAGGGCAAAGGCACTCACCCATTGCGCACGCACGGCTATTGTTCAAAATGTAAACATAAACAGTCCACGGGAGTATTCATTGATACAGGCTTATCATCACACTTCCCATTTGGATTTGCCCAGGACCACGTGGTGTCACGATGTACCGTGAATATTTTCAAGAACGCCGTTACATATTTGCAATTGATTAGTATTTCGCGTTCGTTGAATACATATTGAATAAAATAATGTCTCACCTTCGAAGGTTTGGACATATTGTCCCAAGCCCTCCCGCCTCAACCATTCGCCAACAGATTTACAATCCCAGTCCGCCATTTTACCCTGAATTTTCAAGGCCGAACGGAAAACCACGGAAAGGAGTGAAGGGAGATCACTTGGCCCGCGCCCATTCTTTGTTTTCAAGGGAGACTACTCCAAACAGCCGGAAGTCGTCAGAGCGCAACGAAGAATGTTGAGGACCGGATAAAGCTCATTTTCAAAACAATTTCCTTTAAAAGGGAATCCCTTTCCGAATAACAAAGTGCATATTGGTAAAAGAGGGCCCACCCATAGCAATTGATGACCTGGAGGGACCACCAAGAGATTTCTATTCTGGACAACCCCACCCACCAATATATTATTTTTTGTTTTCCCTTCCGGGGGGCATATTTTCAAATGGAACAGCCCTCAGCGAGACTCATTGTTGTACTCGGACATTTGTTCTTCTGTTTGTGTTTTGTGGAATTTTCTTGAAAGATTGACCAACAATGGTAACATACAGAATCTGGAAACTGTCCCTCCTAAAAACTAGGGAAATCAGGGGAAGAAACTCTTTTTTGGTCATCCTTTTCATCAAAGTTGTCTCCCCTGAATGTGTTGATAAACATTTCTGAGGAGCATCATTGTATCTTCATTTTATACTCATGAACCTTTGCACTTGGAATTACACAAATAGGCTTAAATGACCCCAGTACTTGAAGTCTTCCACCCTAATTCTTTCATCCAAGGCTAAAGAGAAAGTTTCCCTATCCCAAGACTTAGGTATAATACCGCTCAGGAAAAATTCCCAGATTCCAGCCGCATACATGTCCACAAAATCTTTACATGTGACAACACGTTTTTCCCTCGCAATGTAGAAATTCAGCAACATGTCACTTTAGATCAGATGTGAGTTCGCCTGAAATGAGACTATTACAAGGAGTTTATGCAATTCCCGGGTCCAATATCTACATCTTTTACAATACTGGAACTGTTGTTGAGTGATCACAGTTCCTCCCATGTTTTTGCAAAAAAACGTTCTCTGGTAAGGAATGGCTTTTGATGGAACGACTCTTACTATTCCAAAGAGCACTCGCGATTCAGAAAAATATGCTAAATATTTTTCAGAAGATATTAAAAGCATTTTCTGAGCTATATTCAGTCTGTATTGTTTACCTGTGTTACAGTTGCAGGATCCCTAAAAAGCTTCTAACATTCAAAAAATGTTATTTTTGTATAGCATAAATCATAATCAATGAATACTGCCCCTGCTCGTACATTTGTAGGTATTTTGAGGGTGGTGTATCATCAGTGTACCTGTGGGACCTGGACCATGGATTTGCTGGAGTCATTCTCATCAAAAAGGCTGGAGATGGCTCACAGAAAATAAAAGGCTGCTGGGATTCCATACACGTCATAGAAGTTCAGGTGAGACTAAAACTGCTCTTTCTTTCTATTGACTTTCTCTTGAATATACCATGATTATGCAACTTGCTTTGCTCTCATGCACACAGTAATGTACTGTTACGTCAGGCAAGTGAGAAGAGATATATCGTAGCAGGCCTACAGTTGAAAGGACGGGTGGGGGTGGGGGGTGCGGGGGGTAGGTACATGTAACAAATGTACGCAGTTTTGTGTAGGGTTGAGTAAATAACACAGTTTTGCATACTTTGGAATTATGTGCTTGGAGGGATAATAGCTGAAAAGCATGAACTGTTCTTGTTACAGCAGAATTGCATCCCTCATAATTCTAAGGAGAAAGATTGGGGAAAAGTCATCATAATATACTCATCATGCTCATTTTCAGATCTCACCATTTTCAGTGGAAGGCTGTTTGGTGTTGATGCTGTTTCTGCAGTCTGCCTCTCTTCATTTACCCTAGCTAAAAATCTGTGCCTTCTCAATATTATTCATTATCATTAACAGGAGAAATCCACCGGAAAAAGTGCCCACTACAAGTTGACTTCAACAGCCATGCTGTGGCTACAGACGACCAAAGAAGGATCAGGGACCATGAACCTTGGGGGTAGTTTAACACGACAGGTCACTACCTCATTTCAACTTGAAAATTTTCTTAAGCTGGAACCCAAAGTATAGTATAATAACATATGATTTGACTTCAGCATAATTGGTGTGTATGCATTCTACAAGTATTTGTAATTTAATTGACTGTCTTAGATTTCTAAGTATTAGGTTTGCAGAGCAATGTTGGAGATTAATATTAGGTTTTACTAGTTGCCATGGTGACCAGCACTATCCAGTGAACAATTTTCATGAATTTCTATGCTGCTAGAAGAGGTCTGTTTAATCTGTTTTGTATAATTTCACAGGTTGAACAAGATGCGACAGTCAGTGAAGCCTCCCCACATATAGTAAACATTGGTAGAATGGTAGAGGTAAGAGAACCATCTTTAGGCAATGTTATTATGACCTGATAAATGTAGTGGTATGAGCTTATTTAGTTTGCTCACCTGGGACAAGAGTACTGGATAGTTTACCAGGTATTTTCTTCATGCCAAACCCTGAGAATCATGGGAATTATATACATTGTAATAACAGTTACTTGCATCAGTTATAAACATGAGATTACTGTACAATAAGTATATAGAAGAAACTTTGGTCAGAATTTAACCAGTGTGACACTAAAACCTAAGATCGTTAATAGATAAAAATTACTAATATTGATGAATGAAAAGAATACACAAAACAGTTTTCCTATTTAGCATAGGGCATAAAGCCAAGATGCCTCCTGAAGTGATAGATAAGTTCTTGGTAATGTTAACAGCAGGGCATAAAATGGAACATGATCAGAAGAATTTGTTGAATAGTTTAACAAATTACTTCTTAAGAATAGACACATTACACTTAGTTGATCAGCTTCAGAACTGTATCTTTTACTGTACTTTTTCCCCACTGACTATTCACATCAACAATGCCAAACAGGAACTTCTAGTGCCTAATCTGGCACAGATCAAATGTTTCTATAATGTTATGTAGGAGTGAATCGGACTATCAATATGCATTATTCCACAGTGATTGGATAATAAAAGCAGGACAGTTCGTGTGAATTGGCGGGCAGAACAAGGAGACCATATGTAGTAGGTGTGACAGGAATTGAAGAAGTATACACATTTACTCTGAAAGTGAATATGGCAAACCAGTTGTTAAGTGTAATGTCCCTGTTTTTTGTCATTTCAGGAAATGGAGAACAAAATCCGTAATGTGCTGAATGAAATCTATTTCAGTAAAACAAAGGACATTGTCAATGGGCTGAGATCAGCGGCCCCTCTAGCAGACCTAAAACAACAGCAGGCCTTTCAAAAAGATATCGCAGAAGCCTTACAGAAACGAACAAAGGCTAATTAGTAATGTATATATATATATTGTAGTGAACATACTGCTTCCCCCCAGTTTTCTCTAATCAGGTGAGCGAAGCATTTTGGAATGATAGTACTGTAATCTTACCATCAATGATAGTACTGTAATCTTACCATCAATGATAGTACTGTAATCTTACCATCAATGATAGTACTGTAATCTTACCATCAATGATAGTACTGTAATCTTACCATCAATGATAGTACTGTAATCTTACCATCAATGATAGTACTGTAATCTTACCATCAATGATAGTACTGTAATCTTACCATCAATGATAGTACTGTAATCTTACCATCAATGATAGTACTGTAATCTTACCATCAATGATAGTACTGTAATCTTACCATCAATGATAGTACTGTAATCTTACCATCAATGATAGTACTGTAATCTTACCATCAATGATAGTACTGTAATCTTACCATCAATGATAGTACTGTAATCTTACCATCTCATGTACACATTGATGGACACGTTGGCGATGGAGATGTAGGGTGATGACACCATTACTGATACAAATTCATTCTCTCTCATACCTAATGTTTCCTTCAAGTAGTACCATATTATGTATTGTACGATCATCCATCCTAACTGTCCATAATCGATACTAAGTGAACGTTAAAATGCCATGATTGATATCATTTATATCCAATCATATGATGGAGAAGTTATCCTATGGTGATAATGTTATGCACATTGAAGTGATCAGCTATGGGAAAGAGAGTGATACCTTTTTATGGAGAAAATTTGGGGGAGGCATGTGTAAGATTTGGGGGGGGGGATAGACCTGTATTCTGGTATTACATAAGATGTCAATTTGGAATATTTAAGGAGCCCATGCAGCCATTCATGTCATTTGACCTTTTGACAACTCTGGTTGCTCGAAGTGAAGCAATCAAATACTGAGTTGTTGCCCTTGTGTATTCACCCATGTTGCATACCACATGACCCATACTTGCCAATCGGAGGGCTGGTCAGCAAGGTTCAAATAGATCACAAAGATGCTGCATGTATTTGAAGTATCCCACCAGACACAAGACATACCTGTATGTCAAGTACATGTGGGTTCCACAGGCCTTGAACTTGATGTTTGATTGGCTTCAACTGGAGTTGAGTTCTGTACAAGGTAGATTTGCCAACCAGAATCGTTTAATTGAAGATGACCTGACCGGTTAGTCATATCATATGAAAGATATTCCCTTCATTTTCTACCTTATACCGATAAAATGACCAAAAACAGTACTCGTCAAAAAAATGTACAATGTCGCAATTAGGAAATATTTCCTGCTCAAATTATCCTCAACCTGTGGTAGCAGTAATTGATTTGTCAGAACAGATATTGCTTTGCCCGTATTTAATTTGTTTGATTACATTGGAAGAAGATGGCTGCTTGTATATTATTTTAATAAGATTGCCCATTGCTGTGTAGTTTATAGCTGTAAACATATTACAACGTATCTTGTATATAGGTAAATTTAAAATCATGTCTCCTTCTGTACCGAGATTCTGTCGTATATTTCTTCGAAATTAGATTTTATTAGAAAACTGTTTCAGATGACTTTATCCTGACCTCTTTGTCCTGTCTATACCAGCTCTGTTTACTGTCTGACCGTTTGGTCCTTTTCAGTTCTTCAACATTTAGTGTGGAGGCTCCATTTCCAAGAAAGAAATTATGCTGCTTAGAATAATGCACATATTGCTGTTAAATAGTTGTAATGTGTTGTACATTTCTGTTAGCTTTGCCTTGTGCCTTCACATACAACTTCACCATTTAAGACCTGCCGTCAGGGAATTGACCTGATATTGATGCTCTGCTATTGTCTAGGTTCACTGTTTAATGTATTTCTTGTACAACCGGTGCAGTAATTTGAATACTTTAAAATTACATGATGTTGATTGAACTGCATGTACTATATGCCAGAGCCTCTTTTAACTGTTTTCCTGAAGCATTGTTTGTGTTAACATGGTTAATCATTTTTCAATTCAAGAACTGCTGTATTTACCATTGTTCACCTAGAGGGATCTGTAACTCCTATACCAGCAGTGTATTGACCTTTGAGTGATTTTCCGTGGAAACCTGGCATGCAGCATTCGTATGTTTCAGCTGACCTATTCCTAGATATGTACTTGGACCTCTTTAATGCCTATTACCAGTAAGGAGCTTCAGCCAAACAGAAGCACCAGTCGAAATTTCCAAGTGACTCCTTTACAGAAACTGACAGTTTAAATCGGTATGAGAGAAATGAACACCAGGTGCACAGGAGAGAAAAAAGCTTTGATCGTTTTTTTTAATGTTCAAGGTACTTGGCTAGCGACAAGTGGGTTGGATATTGGCATCCCAGTACAACAACTTGTGGAACATGTGGTTAGCCCACTGTACTCATATACCGGTACAAATGAGCTTTGACATACATCTGACATATGGTAATTCCCCTAATAATTCAATCATAGGAAGTTCACTTTTCAACCCTGTTATTCAAACACAGACAAAAAGTAGCATTCCCATTCTTCATTCAACTGAAGAAAAGCCATATAATAACAAAATGTGACAATTGGTAGCTGGTGCCTTGAAGAATATTACCGTTCTTACAAATTTTTGCTGCCCTTCCTGTGATTGAATTATTAGGGGAATTACTGTACCAGGCAGACAGTAAACAAAGATCACACTAGGCACTGGCGAGCACTCGGAGGAGAATTTTTACGGCTACTATTAAAACATTTTTTACTTTCATTTTTTTGCGATCAAAGGAAGTTGGAACCAAAAAAAGTATTCATGGTTAAAGTGTATTGATAGGAGATAGGTATTAAAGGAATTGATTTCATTCTGGTTCTTGGCTGCCTACTGCACCAATTTCTTTCCAAAAGAGCTTTAAAGTACGTCCAATTTATTGAAAATGAACTCTTGACACTGTTTCAACACGCCGACTGACTCCTGGTCAAAATTACTTCAATTTCTTTAAATATTGGAACTTCAGGATGTGTACATATTTCCAGTGGGCCCACATGTGGGCCGATGGTTTGGGAAAGGGGCCATGGCTCTTTGTCCAGATTTGATTTGACTGGGTTAGCACATATGGGCAAGCAGGTGCAATTAGTCTTTATTCATCATCATTGACACAGAACAGAGATTAAACATGAGAGTGATGCAAAATACATCCAGGGTATTGTATGATAAAATAAGCAAGTTGTATTCTTTACAATTAGCTGTGATACCAGTTAACCGCTCATTTCTGTTCTATAGTAGATGTTGCTTAGATGAAAGTCCTGCATAAATAGGCTCCACATCAGGTTTTCAGATGGAATTAAATCAGAGGTTGTACAGTGATGGTAGGAGAATGTGTTTTACATGAAAATCATAATGTTTGTGGTTGTCTTACAAATTAATGCTGAAGTTGTGTAATGTGGTACTTAGTATAAGCACATTCCATCTCCTATAAATTGGTGAACCAGTGAATATTTCTATTACAGCAAGAACTTCAAAACTCCAATTCTAGAATACCAGTCCATCCTCATATTCTGGAAGCCTAGATACATTATTATTAGTAAGAACAATTTCAGCCTTATGGCGATATTGTAACAGATCACCCAATTTGGAGGACTTGTCTGGCACCTGTTGATAGAGGTTCAGCATATATGAATTGAAGAAAAAACTGAGATGGTGTTCACGAACATGATGGCTTTGACAATTCTGGGAACTCTTCTGGAAGGAGAAATGGCTGATATTATACCATAACTAGCCAAATCGTAGGAAATCCCTGATAATACTCCAGTGAAGGGAGACTTTAGAAACTTCGTCTCATTGAGATTGCAAAATGTGTTTCCTTGGAAATGGGAGAGAATGATGTTGATAATTTATAGATGAGGCAGTCTGAGTGCATGGAAACAACCCAATTGTTCTTTAATTTCAAATCTAAAGCTGTATAATCGCAGTCAGAACTGAATGTCTGTGTGAATATACTTTATGTGAAGAATGAGTTGTCTTGACCTTATTGTACAGCTCAACTCTTGGATAGAGATCATTAGCAGCATCGTGTACAATATGGATGCCTGCTTGATGAGGGACTGATGGGTGGAGATGACCAGATACAACTAAGTTTTACAATTTTAGAAGTGCTATCCGTGATTTCATTCTAATGTTCTCTGTACCCTTGGAATTCAAACTGATAGTTTTGCTTCTTTGCGACTTGAATATGTAAAAAAAAAAAACATTTTATAATCATTGTGAACTTCATAAAAGCTACATACCAGTTGAATTTGATAAGGACATCATGATGCTGTAAATAGTAATAAAATCATAACTTCCATATAAAGTATTTACTGTTCTTTTGCTATTCTTTCTCTTTTGCTATTTTTTGCTATTCTTTCTCTTTTGCTATTCTTTCAATTTACCATGTTTACTCTGCCTTTATCTGCTGTTCTGACTAGAGTGAAAGTCAACCAATGTCATTGAAGAAATTATCTGGTCCTTGGTTCCTTGTCCACTGAAATGCTATCACCCTTTGCAGACCTGTTAAATTGACTGATTATTCCCGCAGATTAGTTTCACATAATCTATGATGAAAGTAACTCGGAAAATGAAAGTCATTGTGATATAGTATTCTATATTTTGGATGTGATTACTTGTCTTTATTGCACCATGTAAGTGTCCTGTCTATGTCTTGTGTGCTGTCCTCAGTGTTTTATAGGGTGGATGAAGGGTGTCTGGTTCCATGCAGCTTCAAAGATTTCTTCTTTGAAGTAGAAGGAATGCAACTTGGCTGGGTGGTGCTTAGTTGGTTTGTCGCGATATAGCTGAAATATTGTTGAAAGCGACATTAAATTCTATTCACTCACTCACCCTTTGGATGTGATTATGCCATTGTCAGGAATACTTGGAAGTCATGATATAGTATTCTATATTTTGGCTGTGATTGTGCCATCGTCAGGATTTATACATTCATGTATTCCTGTTGTCATAATCACAGCTGAGATATAGAATATTATATCACAATGACTTCCATTTTTATACGCCCGCCAAAAGGCGGACGTATTATGTGATGGCGGTTTCCGTCCGTCTGTCCGTCTGTCCGTCCGTCGTGTCCGGTGTATATCTGGGACAGTTTTTACCCCTCGGGCAAATTTTGCCCGAAGGGTATTGTCGTCGTCTGTCCGTCTGTCTGTCCATCTTTCTTGTGAACACGATATCTCAAGAAGAATTATAGCCAGGCATTGTGAATTGATACCAGATATGTATTGGGTGAAGGGTCAGAAGCCTATTAAAAATGACTGACCTTGACCTATTTTATCAAGGTCAAATTCTAGTATTTGCTATATTTTTTGAAGGATTGAAGCTAGGGTCTCCAAATTCATATTACATATGCAACTCGTGATTGACTAGAAGTCTATCCCAGTTGACTGACCTTGACCTATTTTTTATAGGTCATATACTGTTTATTGTGATATAAGATGAAGAAATAAAACTAGGCTTTCCAAATTAATACTATATATACATCTGGCAAAGGTCCAGAGGTGTACTGAAGATGACTGACCTTGACCTATTTTATCAAGGTCAAATTATAGTATTTGCTATATTTTTTAAGGATTGAAGCTAGGGTCTCCAAATTCATATTACTTATGTAACTGGTGATTGGCTAGAAGCCTATCCCAGTTGACTGACCTTGACCTATTTTTTCAATGTCATATACGGTTTATTATGGTCTAACATGAAGAAATATATCCATGGTTTCCAAATTGATACTATGTATACACCTGATGAAGGACCAGATGTGTACTGAAGATGACTGACCTTGACCTATTTTATCAAGGTCAAATTTTAGTATTTGCTATATTTTTGGAAGGATTGAAGCTGGGGTCTCCAAATTCATATTACTCATGCAACTCATGACTGACTAGAAGCCTATCCCAGTTCACTGACCTCGACCTATTTTTTTATAGGTCATATACTGTTTATTATGGTCTAACATGAAGAATATAGCTAGGCTTTTCAAATTAATACCATGTGTACATCTGGTGATGCTCCAAAGGTATGCTGAAGATGGCTGACCTTGACCTATTTTATCCTTGACCTATTTTATCCAAGTCAGATTCTGTTTAGTACAATATTCTATGAAAGATTATATCTACATTGTACAAATTTATATCACTTATGGCTGGACCTGAAGACTAATGAAGAATATCACTGACCTTGACCTATTTTTAAAAGGTCAAATTCTATATGTTAAGTTTAAGATCTCCAAATTCATGTTCCCTATGCGATTAGAATTGACTTGAAAATTTTTGAAGATGACTGACCTTGATCTATATTTCCAAGATAAAATTACTTGATTGGATTATAAGCTTTTTAAAAGAGTATATTGAGAGCTAAGAATTCGGTCATGCTCTACCAGAACCTCCGGCCTTGGCAAAAGCTGAACTACAGTCAATCCTAGTAGATCACATTTTTGTTATCTAGTTCTAAAAATACACTGATGATGTTATACAATGCATGATTGCTGGGTGTAGACAATAACTGATAGCCGAGGGGTATTGAAGCCCATGGGCTATTTTTTTCTTTGTCTCGGGCTGTAAAACAAGATCGCAGGGATCTTGAGGCCATGTGTCGAATTTTTTGAAAAGTTACATTACGCATGGCACTGGGCAGGTAGCGCTGGGGTGGACATTTTGGGGTCTAGGTGGACCCATAGTTGTCCGATTGGGTCGTGTGAGGTATCAGTTTGAAGCATTCGTGGGGGAGCGTCCATCTGGACGGGTGTGGAGTAAAGGTAGCGCAATGGTGCGCATGCGCAGACCGCGAATTGTGGGAAAAGGGCAATGGAAGGGACGTTTTCAGGTCGAGATGGACCAATATTGGTCCGAATGGATTGTGGGAGATATCAGTGTGAAACTCTCGTGGAGAAGCATCCAACTGGATGGGTGGATCGTTGAATTAGGGCTATGATGCGCATGCACAGACAGGGAATGGTGGGAAAAGGGCATTGGAATGCACGTTTGGTGGTTGAGATGGACCCATAATGGTTCAATTGGGTTGTGGGAGCTATCAGTTTGAAGCTCTCTGGATGGTGGGCGTGGAATTAGGGCTATGGCGTGCATGCGCATCTGTGGGGTAGTATAGAACGAGCATTTAGGGTGGGAGTTTTGAGATTAGAGGTGCGCCATCCTTGCTCGTAATGGGCCACTATTGTACCGTGTGGGGAAGACTGATGTGATGTCACCAGAAATAGAGAAAGCGTATTTAAAGTCCAGTTGCCCCTTAGTAGTACAGAAAGCAGAAACCCAGTATATTTGCCCTGTTACCTTTGTGGACAGTTTTTCAGTAACGCTTTAACGCCCTGCCTTAACGCCTATCTTAATGCCTTAACGCCCTATCTGAACACCTTAATGCCCTAGCATAACGCCTTGATGCCATGATGTAGACAGATGAGAGAACAACAACAACAACAAGGATGACAGGTCAATCATTTTATTCTCCCCTCCAGTACATCATACCCACACTGGGGGAGCCGCGTTGGGTATGTTTACAATTCATGTAGGCTCTTGTCCAATCAGAAGTCGCCCTTTCAGAAATGCTGGACCTGTGCGTGGGGTTGCCTTTAATTGCAAGCGACAGCAGGCTATACCATTCATAGGTGGCCATGGCTGTTTTCCTGAGGCAGGAGCGCATGTACGCCTCTTGTAAGTTATCCTATCCGGCTTCTTCGATTATCGCAGCATAGCTATTAATAGCTTCATGCACAATACGATCCCAAAAGGTAGGTTTTTCCTTACTTTCCTGGGATGTAGGCTGACTATCTGAGATCAAGCTCTCCGTATCAGTAGATAGACTCTCAGCAGTCTCTGTTTCAGTATCAGGCGGTGGACTCTCAGCCGTCTCTCTATCAGCATTTACTTCAGTGGACTCCTCGGAGTCTTCAATCTCATGTATATTATTCTGGTGTCGCATCATATCGTAACGTCTGGTGAATGTGCGTTCACAGTCAGAGCAAGTATAAGCCATGTTGATGGTTGAATGTCGACTGCACGTCTTTTGGCATACACTTGCTTTTATAGATAGTAATGCCCTGGATATAAATATCTCGAGGGGTTTCCACTAAACAGAACCAACCAGTAAGCGTGCTAAAGCAGCTCATCAGACCAATCCGCAGCGAGGATTGAATTTTTACTTGTTTGAATTTCACCAGACTACCTTTGAAATCGACATCGGAAAACTGCAAGCTTCAGATACCGATACGCTAATTCAAAACAACCGCTGGGGATGAAATGTGCAAGATTGTGTAATAGACGCAACAACTCGAGAACTCATCCGAATCCCCAAAAAGGTCCAGGTAACCCTCGTCGAGGAGTTAGAGATCACCTGTACTTGTGCAGATGGAAGGGCTCCTCGACACTGGGATCAGTCTCCATTGGCTCTTCAATTCGGTGACGGTATTTCCTTTGATGCCAACATAACTAGGCAACCAACAAAACAATATCAATCTGTTGATCAAATCTATGGTCATATAATTTTAGAATATTCAAGATGGTGGGAGGAGTTGAAGATCCACTTTTAATCGCTTGAAAGCACGACAGTTTATCAGATATGATATATTTTTCTTTTTTATTGGACTTAATGCCTCTAAAGCTGACAATAGATATTTGGCTTCGGCAATGAATATCGAACTTTTACCTGGTAGTTGCAAGGTTTTAGTTTTGGAAGTAAAAATACTAGCACACACTACTCTATCACCAACTTTGGAACCATCCGTATAAACAGACTGATGCGATCTATACTTTTCTCTCAGTAGTCCAAATTCGTGTGCATACATGAGCTGGCCTGCGTCTGCCTTATTATATTCGTCAGTGTAATATCTACTTCTAGTTTGGGAAACTGCCATGGTGGAATTGAGATGAGCTTGTTAGGTAAAATTTGACTAAGCTGCTACAGTGTGTGGTTCTATTCGATTTCCAAGAGGTGGAATAATGCAGTCTACGTATCGAGGGTTGTAAACACAGTTATATGCAGGGTTTAAACAATTAGATCGCAATTTTGTAATATATTACAGTGATAGTTTAATTCTTCGAAGTTATGAAGGAAATTCATCCTCTTCAACATATAAACTTTCTTTAGGGGATGTTCTGAACGCTCTGAGGCAAAGTTTTAGACCTCGATGTTAAATAGGATGTGATGAGTGGCCCGCAAGCAACCATATCTTAATCACCCTTACCGGTAACCATCCCTGATGACGTCTGGACATGGTACGGGACGGGGACGTATCGTAACCATGGAACTTTTACTGGATGTTTCTGATATGGGGGTGATCATTTTATTCGGGATTGCATGTAACAGCTGTTTGGTCAATTACATGTTTCTCCATTCATAACTAGATATGAGCCAATTTCGATTGTAATTCATCCTAGGAGGAGGAAAGTGCGTGCTGCAGACCATTGCATCATTCCAGGAATGAGTGAAGTTGTCATAGACGCCCTTATTGAGATATGGTTTTAGAATCATTTCTTCATTTTGACGAGACGATTTGATTTGTTTTGTGTTTTAGTGTAGTTGACGTTGCTAATAGTCCAGTGAGGCTCCCGGGAATTGACCTGAGGTGCACACTCCAGGTCATGGTAATAATAAGACTCCGCTCCTCAGAGAGCTTGTCGTAAGAGGCGACTAACTGGGGCACCTGTGGAAGATGAAGATGACCGGAGAGGATTATAACTGCATTGGAAGACTTTCGATGTTCTGTGACTATTGCAAAACCCGAGTTAGCTGGACAGATGGCTTAGGGTGTGAAAACCGGCGATAATCAGAGAGCGGACTGTATTACGACAGGACGGTGACGGAACTAAAGTCGGACGAATCTAAAGGATTCTAACGGAGAATTCAAGAAATTCAACTTCTCCTTGGGCGTCTCCAGAAGAGATGTGTGTCAGTGAGGCCATGTGTCGATTATAGCCTAGTGAATGAAGTAACTCGGAGAGATGTGTTTCCCTTACCCAGGACTTTAGATGCTTTAGAAGACTGGAGATAGTTTCCTACTGTCGACCTTACTTTTGCCCATAATCAGGTGCCTATACGGAAAGAAGAAATTCCGAAGACTGCATGTGTCGTTTGAGTGCACTACTTTGCCGTTTGGACTCTCAAATTCACCAGCCTGTTTCCAGTGCGTCAGTGGGTCAAATGTCTTATTTACCTCGATGATGTGATTGTGTATGGCCGATCTTTCCAACAGCATATACAGAAAGATCGAAAGAAGTTAGAAGACGGCATTTTACCAAATGAAAATTGGCGACAAATACAAAAAGAACGTAACAGAAATATCCTGCATTGGGGATGGGAAATTTCTGTAGACGTTTCGTGTGGATTTCTCCCTAATGGTTCAATCCCTTGCTGGGTTAACGAAGAACAACCAACCGTTTGACGGGCAGAAGACCATCACAAAGCATTTGATGGAATCAAAGAAGCCCTGACGAGTCAGGATATTAGGCATATCCAAGAGATAACTGTAAGTTCATATTAGATAATGATGCCTGTGATGTCAGCATAGGGGCATTTCTATCTCAGGTACAAGACGGAGACGAACGTGCCATAGCCTATATGAGTCGTTTAGTAAAGAAAGCTGAGATGAACTATTGTGTTACTGATAGAGAGTTGCTTACAGTAAAATAATTTATGAAGTATTTCAAGCATTATCTTTAGTGCCAGAAGTTCTGGGTGAGAACAGACTATCAGGCGTTGCGATAGTTGTCCAATTTCTATGGATATAGATCCTGTTAGCATTCGATTTTAAGTACCGGAGTTCCGTTTGGATTTTTGTATTGTGGTTTCGTGAACGTGTTATCCAACTGTATGTGAATTTCTGTGATTGTGTTCTGTTGGTTTACTGTGATGTGAACGTAGAAAGTTGCATCATGATTTTCGTGTGTTGACCTGTGAAATCTTATACCGTTTCGTGTCACCCATCATGCCGATTAACCGTGACAGCTTAGCAAGAACAGCTGAGGCTCTCGATCCGAGGTCGTTCTCAGGCATTCGGTAGGCTAAATACGACAGACTTTTGTTGATGTGTTGGCTGAGCAGTAAATCGGGATGGAAGAAGTGGAAGCGTTAGGGCAAACGTCGAATTTCCCTGAATGATTAAAGATGTACAATTTTAAAAATGTTGCAGACAGAGTTGTGCGGTGTGATATTTTGGTCATCGACTAGTTTAAGGTGGAATTGCCCCCGTACTCTGCCCGTCGACTTGCACTGGAACTTGAGTGTTGAGGGTCGACCGGGTGAGAGCATCGTTATTGAAGTTGAAGGGATAAGCGTTTTTGTTGGCGGAAAAAGATCAGCTGGATGGCTTGCCGTATCAGGTGGAAATCGACAAGTGCAAATGCTGATTGTTATTCCCGCTCGTTCGATGGAATGTTTCCGGCAGCGCCACTCTTTCTGGTTGAAATCCCCATGTCCCGCGAACCCCTTGTCGTTTCAGCGGCCCACGTTCGATGGCACTTGCGACGCACTGCTCCCATTTCCACAGTATTCTAGAGCGAAACCCTGGATGTAGACGTCTTTCTAGGTGAAATCCCCATGTCATTCGCCTCTATCGTTCTCGATACTTCAATATCCATATATATATTTCTATCTCCCCCGATATGGATATCATATATATAATCGAATATCTATTTTCAGTAAATATATATAACTTGGGTATCATGTTACTCCTGCTAGGTTCGTTCTACACACGGAGTAGAGTAATGGCTATAGATTACTACCATACAGGGCCGCGAGTAGTATGTAGTAAGGATCTGTTACATAAACCCCCCCACTGCGCATGCGCGAGAACCTGTTTTGACGTCACAGCGACCTGTTTTGGGGGGGTATTGGGGGGTGTGCGCATGCGTGAGTTTATGGAAATGAGTTGATGCAAATGAGGTGTGTGGGTTTTCAAAATGGCGGCTTGTTTTTGTATGGTGGGGGTGGTCGGATTCAAGATGGCGGCTTGTTTTTGTAGGTTAGGGGTGGTCGGATTCAAGATGGCGGCTTGTTTTTGTATGTTAGGGGTGGTCGGTTTCAAAATGGTGGACAACTTCACACCCAGTGCACTGACTGACCTTACCTCCACGAAAAAAAAGTTCCGGCAAAAAAAAAAAAAAAAAATGTATTCATGCGCGGTGATGCGGTTTGGCCGTGGTTTTGGCGGTGATTCGGTCTCGGGAAAAAGCTTCCGCGGAGAAAAAGTAGTCCCTAGATAAAATGGTCCGATGGGGTCGAGTGAGGTATCAAATTGAAGGTAAAGTGACGGAGCATCTAATGGGATGGGTGTGGGGTTGAACTATCGGCCTTCTGCGCATGCGCGGCGGGCGAAGGGTGTGAAAATAGCCTTTTTGGGGTTAGAGGCGTCCCTAATGGCCCAATCGGATCGAGTAAGGTATCAAATTGAAGGTGACGTGAAGGGGCATAAGATAGACTGGGTGTGGGGTTGAACTATCGGAATTCTGCGCATGCGCGGTGGCCGAAGGGTATGGAAATAGACGTTTTGGAGCTAGGGGAGCCCCTAATGGACCAATGGGGTCGAGTGAGGTATCAAAGTGAAGCATTCGTGAAGGGGCATCTGATGGACTGGGCGTGGGGTTGAAATAATGGCATTCTGCGCATGCGCGGTGACCCAAGGGTATGGAAATAGACGTTTTGGAGCTAGGGGAGCCCTAATGGTCCAATGGGGTTGAGTGAGGTATCAAAGTGAAGCATTCGTGAAGGGGCATCTGATGGACTGGGTGTGGGGTTGACATATCGGCCTTCTGCGCATGCGCGGTGGCCCAAGGGCATGAAAATAGCCTTTTTGGAGCTAGGGGAGCCCCTAATGGTCCAATGGGATCGAGTGAGGTATCAAAGTGAAGCATTCATGAAGGGGCATCTGATGGACTGGGTGTGGGGTTGAATTAGGGTCATTCTGCGCATGCGCGGTGGTCCAAGGGTATGGAAATAGCGGTTTTGGAGCTAGGGGAGTCCCTAATGGGCCAATGGAGTCGTATGAGGTATCAAAGTGAAGCATTCGTGAAGAAGCATCTGATGGACTGGGCGTGGGGTTGAAATATCGGCCTTCTGCGCATGCGCGGTGACCCAAGGGTATGGAAATAGACGTTTTGGAGCTAGGGGAGCCCCTAGTGGCCCGATGGGATCGAGTGAGGTATCAAAGTGAAGCTTAGGTGAAGGGGCATCTAATGGACTGGGTGTGGGGTTGAATTAGGGTGATTCTGCGCATGCGCGGTGGCCCAAGGGTATGGAAATAGACGTTTTGGCATCTAGGGGAGCCCCTAATGGTCGAATGGGGTCGAGTGAGGTATCAACGTGAAGCCTAGGTGAAGGGTTATTTGATGGCTGGGTGGGTGCATGTAAAATTTTTCCTGAAAAAAAAAAATACGGAACACGGACTTTATCGAAAAACCTGGGAAAATGCCTATATGGGGTATGAGGGGTATATAGGTCGCCGGGCTTAACGGGGCTTGTCTATCAACAGAGTTATCTTCCCCTAGTTCCAGGGTGGGTGTATGTAAAAATTTTCCTGAAAAAATACGGAATACGGACTTTATCCTAAATTACGGGAAAATGCCTATATGGGGTATGGGAGGTATAGGACCATCCTGGGAAACGTACTTCTATACATTTGCGGTAGGGTTGTGAGGTCTCGTTTTACTCGTCTCGTCATTTAGAACATGATAGGAAGTGTCCCCGTGCGAATCGGTGAAATTTTTGAAAAAGTACGATATAGCCTCATATAGTCCCATACTGAGGGTATAGGACCGATGTTTGTCCCCTGGGAAACGTACTTCTATGCATTTGCGGTAGGGTTGTGGGGTCTCGTTTTACTCGTCTCGTCATTTAGAACATGATAGGAAGTGTCCCCGTGCGAATCGGTGAAATTTTTGAAAAAGTACGATATAGCCTCATATAGTCCCATACTGAGGGTATAGGACCGATGTTTGTCCTACTGGGAAACGTACTTCTATGCATTTGCGGTAGGGTTGTGGGGTCTCGTTTTACTCGTCTCGTCATTTAGAACATGATAGGAAGTGTCCCCGTGCGAATCGGTGAAATTTTTGAAAAAGTACGATATAGCCTCATATAGTCCCATACTGAGGGTATAGGATCGATGTTTGTCCCCCTGGGAAACGTACTTCTATACATTTGCGGTAGGGTTGTGGGGTCTCGTTTTACTCGTCTCGTCATTTAGAACATGATAGGAAGTGTCCCCGTGCGAATCGGTGAAATTTTTGAAAAAGTACGATATAGCCTCATATAGTCCCATACTGAGGGTATAGGACCGATGTTTGTCCCCTGGGAAACGTACTTCTATGCATTTGCGGTAGGGTTGTGGGGTCTCGTTTTACTCGTCTCGTCATTTAGAACATGATAGGAAGTGTCCCCGTGCGAATCGGTGAAATTTTTGAAAAAAGTCACCGAGCCCCATATAGACCCATACTGGGGTATAGGTTCAATGTTTATCCTACTGGGAAACCCACTTCTATACATTTGCGGTAGGGTTGTGGGGTCTCGTTTTACTCGTCTCGTCATTTAGAACACGATAGGAAGTGTTGCGGAGCGAATCGGTGAAATTTTTGAAAAAAGTCACCGAGGCCTGGGTAGGCCCATAGGCCTATACTGCATGGCTATGGGTGTATAGGCCCATACGGGGTGGACATGTTGGAGTCTAGGTGGGCCACTCATGGTCCAATGGGGTCGAGTGAGGTCTTATTTTGAAGCTCTCGTGGAGGAGCACTTGACTACACTAATGGTTCGTCCGTGTTCAATAGTCTGCGCATGCGCAGTCTGGCCGTAGTATAGAAAACAGGCATTTTGGGTGCTATGTAGGGGTGTGTTTGGGTTAGAGATGAGCTAATCACGGTTCGAATGGGTCGTGTGAGGTGTCAAAGTGAAGCTTGTGTGGGGTAGAGTCAGAATGGTGTGTTTTGAATGCATGTCGCGTTAATCTGCGCATGCGCAGTTGGTTGTAGTAAGTAAAGTGGCCATTTTGGGGCAGCGAAGGAAGTTATTTGGGGTCGAGATGGGCTATTCACGGTTCGAATGCGTCCTCGAAGGTGTCATCTTGTAGTTCTCGGGGTGTACATTCCGATTCGAGGGATGTTGGCGTCATCTGTGACGTCATCGGTGACGTCATCGGTACGAGTAGTAGCGAAAGTGGACATTTTCGGGCAGTACATGAAGGTATTTGGGGTCGAGATGGGCTATTCACGGTTCGAATGCGTCCTGGAAGGTGTCATCTTGTAGTTCTCGGGATGTACATTCCGATTTGAGGGGTGTCCGCGTCATCTGTGACGTCATTGATGACGTCATCGGTACGAGTAGTAGCGAAAGTGGACATTTTGTGGGTGCGTGAGGGTGAGTTTGGTGTAGAGATGCACCATCCTTAGTCCGAATGCGTCGTGTGAGGTGTCATTTTGTAGCTCTCGGGGTGTACATTCCGAATTGAGGCATGTCCGAAGCATCTGTGACGTCATCGATGACGTCATCAGTAGGAGTATTAGCGAAAGTGAGCCTTTTGGGGCAGTGCAGGAAGGTATTTGGTGTAGAGATGGACCATCCGCGTTGCGAATGCGTCGTGTGGGGTATCATGTTGTAGCTCTCGGAGTATAGACCCTGATTTCAGGAAAATTTATAGCATCTGTGACGTCATTGGTGACGTCATTAGTACAAGTTGTAGCGAAAGTGGGCCTTTTTTAGCAGTGAAGGATGTTATTTGGTATAGAGATGGACCATCCGCGGTCCAAATGGACCGTGTGAGATGTCATCTTGTAGCAACGCCCACCAACACCATTCTTAATGCTTCAACGCCCTGGTGAAATAGCTCAGAAGCTCTGATATTCCATGGAATTGTCAATAATTCTTCGAAATGCGGTGATGCCCGTCAACGCCCGTCGTTACACCTTAACACTCTAACATAACGCCATGATATAGACCAGAGAGAGAACAACAAGGATGACACATGAGAGAACAACAACAACAAGAAGTTTTTTTCATATAGTTTATTTTCCCCAATGTTACATCATACCTACGCTGGGGGAGCCGCGTTGGGTATATTTACAATTCAAGAAGATTCTTATCCAATCAGAGGCCACCATTTGCATGTTTCATATTCGTTCCTGTCCGTTAGATGTATTCTTGTCCAATCAGAAGTCTCCATTTCAGAAAATGCCATCTGAACCGTTTATCCTAATCATCGTCGGGCAGGCCAGGATACCGTTGAGGCAACATATCCTCAGATAGTTGTTTGCGCATTCTGAGTATCTATCAGTGCATGGGTGAATACTTTCATCCGATGGAGGTGGTGGTCAGTTTAACCACGAAGAACGCAACATTGGTCATTATCTCCACTATCCACTTGGTGTTACAATTCAAGAAGACTTGTCCAATCAGAGGCCACCATTTGCATCTGTCATATTCGTTCCTGTCCGTTAGATGTATTCTTGTCCAATCAGAAGTCTTCATTTCAGAAAGTTCCATCTTCGGCCATGTTCGCTTTGAACCGTTTATTCTAATCATCATCGGGCAGCCCAGGATACCGTTGAGGCAACATATCCTCAGATAGTTGCTTGTGCATTCTGAGTATCTATCAGTGCCTGGGTGAATACATTCACCCGATGGGTTGGTCGGTCAGCTTGGTCACGAAGAACGTAACATTGGTCACACTGTCCACTGTCCACTGTCCACTTGGTGTTGGGGCGTTGCAACCGGGCCCATTCCAAGGGATCCACGGTGTTCAGTTTCTCCAGCATCGTCTCTAGCGACACTCGGTTAATGATGGTAAACGGTTGGTCAAATACCTGGATGTTACTGCTCGGGTAAAAGTATCGGACTTGGACTGTCTCTTTATGCTGCAGCACATAACCAAACGCCAGATTCAATTTGAAGGCCGTAGTTTGATCTTTGAAGATGGCTTCTACGTAGCTACGTAGACGGGTGAGGTCGGTCAGTCGGAAATTGTAGATATCTTGAATAGGGCGATGACGGTGGAAACAGTGCCGTATCATGGACCAATGGCGCCGATAGATGTCACTCACTGGATGGGCGCCCTGTAAGAGATCGCTAGGAACATTTATGGGCTCGTCCAGAAAATGTTCGATGTTGTCAGGCGTATGACTCGAAACCGTAACGGTGGGGTCCGGCTGGATATCCAGGCCCTCCTGGACCGTGGGTATAGGCAGGCTCTTCGTCATCGCATCACCAGTGGCGTTCGTCTCTCCGGGTTCATCTTCACTGGGTCTGACCTTCCGCGGCCCCTCTTTAGTGGAAAGTTGTCGCCCAAACCGTAGAGACGGGGCATGCATCAAACGTTGGTGCTGTCTAAACCGACTGGGTCGTTTGAAGAGTCGACCACAATCATTACATAGTACCGTCGCACCCGCGTGGAGTACCCTCTCATGACGCAGTAAATGATCCTTCCGATTGAATGACCGTGCGCAGATTATACAAGTATACCGGGCATCGTTGTTGATGGAGGCCTCGTGGCGTCGTAACTTATCTAGACGAGTAAACAGCTTCTGGCAAGTTGTGCAAGTGAACATCTTGGTGGTTGACAGAGTGTCTGATGAAACGTCCAGGCCGCTTCCCTTTTATAGCACGTTAGCTGGTGATCTATTTTTTAGCACACTCAGTTCAACTATCCCCAAGTCGAGGGCCG